>MU839090.1:492109-558502 GCA_030685235.1 Copromyces sp. CBS 386.78
TTATGGGTGCTTTTTAAAAACACCGGGGTTTTAAACACCTTAACCACTCCAAACCAAAACCCAACCCGGCCCCGGGCCGGGTTTTTCCCGTAAACCCCCCCCCCCCCCCCCCCCCCCACCCACCTCCCAACCTGTCCGTTCAAAACAATACCCCGCCAGATGATGCCCGCTGTCAGACGGGATGTCGGGGCCTGCTGAATTGGAGACCTCAGACGAGTCTGTTTTCCCGATGTTCTTGTTCGGATGCCAAACCCCTGTTTATCTTGCTCAAATTAGCTTAGCATAGCGGGCTTGCGATATCTGTGCCACCTGCAGGTGTTGAAATGGCGTCTGTAAGGCGCATTTTCAGGTGCTTCTTGTCTCGTCAGGGTACCTTACCTGAACATGCGAAACTCCCGTCCCGCCAGCCTCGAGGTTCCACCAAAATGGAACACACTCACTTACAACCACCCGACCTTTCTACCATATAAGTCGAAGTCCCCGATCAACGATCTCGCCCTCTTTCATCCATCCCATAACCGAAGCGACGACAAACATCTCAAACGAGCAGCAAACCAATAGATCATGGATCACTCCGGCCACGACCACAGCGCCCACATGGACCACTCCGGCCACGGCGACATGAGCGCCGCCGGTGACATGCACTCAGGCCATCCTGGGATGGGAGGACCGCCTCGGTGTAGCATGAACATGCTCTTCACCTGGAACACGGAGAACCTGTGCATCGTCTTCCGCCAATGGCGCATCGACTCAACCTTCACCCTCGTGGTCTCCCTTCTAGCCATCGTCGCCTTTGCGGCTGGCTACGAGGCGCTCCGCGAGGGTATCAGACAATATGAAGCTTGGACTAACAAGAGGGTAGAGACTGCGCCTCGTAAGTTTATCCTTTCACCTTGTCCCTTTGAACCGTTTCCTTTCTCTTTGATCCTATCTTGCTCTCCGTGCCGTGCCGTGTCATCGTCTCGCAGAATATCGAAAGAGTTACCCGCAATTATATACACAAACCCAGAATGCCTATCACATTTACTATGTTCTCTGCGTTTGGTGTCGTATCGTATCGCTGCTAAGATGACCATTTATCCGTATTGGAGACCGTCGAGACGGAAACTATCGCGATGATGACGATGATGTTGAAGCACCACGTCAAGATTACCTTGGACAACGACAAGAAGAAGAACGTCTTGCTGAGACTATTACCACGCCGTGGTTCCTAGGGCAAAATGCGGCCGAAGTCACCAAGCGGGCCCACGCCATCAAGTCGGTTCTGTATGGAATCCAGAACTTTTATGCTTTCATGATCATGTAAGCTCTCTCCCTCGCTCCAATATTCTTTCCTGGGGATATAACCTGAGGCTCGTCTGTTCTGACCATATGCAAAAGGCTCATCTTCATGACATACAACGGCTGGGTCATGTTGGCTTGTTCTGTTGGAGCTGCGCTGGGGTACTTCATCTTCGGGTCCCGTACCACTGCTACCAAGGAGACTGCTTGCCATTAGGAGGTGTGACGGACGTATTTATGGGCGGAAGACGATGAGCCACCATGAGAAAGGCATGTGGACTGGACTGGAAGGTGCGAGAGCCGCATCGTACAGCGACTGATAGGCAGAGGCTAGAATCAGAAGCGTCCGAGAAGTACAGCACTGGGGAGTGTTGCTGGACGTAAAGCTAGACACTATTTTGAGTCGGGCAGTTGGTACGAGCTGGAACGAGCGGGATACCCAGGGGATAAAGCCGTCTGTCAGTTTAAAGTATTACGAAGAACAGAATGGGCGTTTGCGACGTTGAAAAAGATGAACCGATGCAAAAACAAAGGAAAAGCTGTGCCAGCCGCGAATCGAACGCGGGGCCCATCGATGGCAACGATGGATTTTACCACTAAACGGGCTTGATGGTGTGATATTAGAATTGACGCATGACAGGTGCTTATGAATGGTAACAACCGGTCTATTCCAACTCCCTTGGTTTCTTTCCCACATTAAATCAATACCTCTAAACCTCCCCAACGGGTAGGTCCTCCATCTACATCTTCGACGCCTCGCTAGCCTTCTTCGCCGCCTCACTCGCCTTCTTCAAATCATCCTGTGTAAACACGCTCCCCTTCTTCGTCTTTTCCCCCAACATGCCCAACTTATCCAACCCCATAATCATCCTCTCGTCTCCAAAATGGCTGTTATGCTCGAACTCCGGTTCCTCCCCATACGCCACCGTTGCCGCATCCACCAGTATCCTCGCCGTCATGCCCCACACCTTATACCGCTCTTCTTCCCCGTCCTCGTCTCCGCCGCGCGCAAGTGCCGCTGTTGGCGGCGGCAAGTCCTCGTCGTCTTCCGGGTTGATCGCGTTCCTGTTATCGTCAGGCGACTTTCCTTCTACTGCTGCCTTTATCCGTGACCCCGGCTTGGCCACCCGCTGGTTGTTGACGGGCACGTAAAAGAAGTGCATCCGCCACGGCTCCTCATGCCAGTTCGTCCAGCTGCCTTCGTACCACTTGCCTGGCGATGGCTTTTCTTGAGAGCCGTCGTCGTGCTTCGTAACCTCGTCGTTGGCTCGCAGGAAGTTGTAGAAGGGCGCGGTGAAGACGGCCGCAACCTCCTTGGCGTTTAGACGCGGGATCAGGGCTTCGTCCGCCGTTGGCGCGTCCTGGTCGCCGTTGCTTGTTGGTGATGGTGACATTTCCCTGTGGTCAGCGTGCAAGAAGGCGACGCAGGGACGGACGACGAGCTCGGTGCGTGCGAGGTTCATGGGTAGGTAGCAGAGGTGTTCGATGCGGAAGGGCGAAGGGAGCTTGTTGTCGTCCATGGGAAGGCCGATTTCTTCCCAGGCTTCGCGGCGGGCAATTTGATCTGCGTAAAAGGTCAAAGGTCAGCCATCTCTTTCTCTCATCACTAGTAGTTCATGTGGACGTGATGGTGGCGCTTCATACATGGTGTTTCTTCTACACTATCCGCCTTTCCGCCGGGTAGCGCGGCATGTCCAGAGAAGCTGCGCATACTCGCGGCGCGCATAGTGATGACGACACGGAGGTCACCGCGCTTGTCTGCGTAAAGGAGCAACAGCACCGCGGCACGGCGACTGAGTGGTAATCGGTCCCATAGCGGGAAGGGAGGGGGCTTGAAGGCCCTTAACCGGGCAATGGCGGCCTGCAAGGTAGAATTGTGTTAGGTGATTATTGCCATGGAAGGTTTTGTAACAGAGTGACGGTTCATGTAGACTCGCAAGTCATGCAAGGGGCCGACCCGACTGTTACATCAGGACGACATGCAAGCCCGGGCCGGAGCCGGAGTGCGACACCGGACACTCGGAACCGGAGTGAGGGAACACACATATCCGGCCCGGAGCCAAGGATTAGGTAGGTACTAACCGCCGAGGCTGAGCTAAGTGGTGCCATGGTCGAAGCATCCCAATAATAGGAAGCCTCGTTGTCGATATCTTTTTCCTCCTCCTGGTCCTTGCTGCTCTCTCTATCTTCAGTTGTAGTATTATTCTCCCCCTGTTCGTCCGTTGGAAGTGCACTTGATCTGGTCGACGATGGAAAGCGGGTTTCTGGCTCCTGTATACCCTCGATACTCTGTACAATGGTCTGGAACTCTTCACTGTCTTGAGGGACGTCGCCGGTGGTGTGTGCGCCCACTTCGATCGAAGCGCTCATGGTATCAACCAGGATGTGCAGTAAGAAATAGGTACGGTGAACAGTAAACAGAGGGGCTCGAGAACCGAGGCTGAATTGAGGTCGGGCGTAACCTACCTTATAGAAGGGGGTGGGTGTCAGGGCATCGCACCTGCCAGGCAGGGCATGCACCTGCTAAGGCTATGCCCGACTAGGCAGGAGGTACCCAGTGGGCAAGGTACTAGGCACATACTTATCCTTCGAGTCTGCCACTAGATTAGACTAGACTTAGATTATAAATTATTATATTATACTGTAGACCTATATTACCCTTATAGGTGGTGCGCCAGCGCGAATTATACGCGTAAAACTATTAAAATTAACGATAGGATTCAATTAAATCTCTTCTTTTATTTTATTCCCGTTAAAATCTTTGACTAATTTATTAATTTAGTAATAATAGTACTAATTAAACGTAATTATTATTAAAGGATTAAGATAATTTTTATTAAAGCTAAATTTGCTTTCGCTTGTTGGAGTATTAAAGGTACCTAAGTTTATACTTATTTTGGCCGCGTATTATATTAGACTTCTAGCGGATTTTAGTACTAATTTTTAAATTTATATTAACAGGTATTATTTATACCCGGATTTGGACTAAAAATTAATTTACCTTACTAAACTAAAGATTATCCCCGAGTTTAATATGATTTATGTAAGTCCGTTAAGAAATTCTACGTTAATAAAGTTTGGCGAATTAAGGATTTGATTTCGTTAAAATCCTTTAGCTAGATTTTCGTTAGTTATTTTATTAAATAACCGATAGGTTTTTAAGGGTTCGATAATTATTTCGTTTTCATTCTATAAGCTATATCTACTCCTCCCGAATTACAAACAAAGACTTTAATTTCGTTTATTAATTCGAATTAACCTTCGAACTAGAAGATTAATTGCCCGTTAGAAAAGAAGAATACCTAGTAATTTAGGTAATTAATAAGGCTTCTTTAATAGGATTTCTTATTTATTAGAAATATTAGAAAAACGATAGCGTACTTTAAAAATTAATTTAGTAAGAGACTTTAATATATTAACTTCAATTCTTTTCCGTTAAGATACCCCGGACTATTAATCCTAAGCTTCAACCCCGGGCGAATTTAATAGAAGCCCCGAACCTTAGGGAATTCTTTTATTCCCTATTAATTGGAGAAAAAATATTAGAAGAATTGTTGGACGGTTATATTGATTTTTAAAACTAATTGTATAAAAATTAGTAAAATGAGGTTATTAATTACGCTATACATTTAATAACCGAATTTTAAAAAGTTAAAGTATAAACTTAATTCGAAGAAATTTAGCGTTAAATTTAATTTAACGAAGTTGAACGTTAAATAAATTAAATCCGATTCGTAGAAGCCGAGTATTGCCATTAAATTAAATTCGAAATTAAATATTAAATTTAATTTGAGAGGGATTAAACCGAACGTAATTGTTAGGCTTAATTCGAGGAAAAACGTCGTTAAATCGAATTTAAGGAAATTTATTATTAAACCAAATTTGAGGAGGTTCGTTATTAAACTGAATTTAAGGAAGCTCGTTACTAAACCGAATTCGATTAATATTAATATAACGTAAACGGGGATATTAATATAACTAAAAATATAACGTAAAAAGAAATCGTCGCTTTAATCGCAAAGACGGTCGCCGAAATTATAATGAGAAACGCTATTCGCACCGCAGCAAAACGCTATTCGCACCGCTATTAAAAATGAAAATTGTTACGCGAAGAGAATCTTCATAAGTAATACTATAGATAATGATAATAATAAAAGATAAAGAGTACGACTGGTCACTAGACAGAGTGACAGTACGTAACAATAGGCGATAGTATTATCAAAGGAAGTATAAGGCAATATTGACGAGAGCCTCAACCTAGGACCTTGCATACGATTTTATAGAGTATAAGCAAAATAGACGTTAAATTAATATAATATAAATTAATAATCTAATCAACCTTAACGGAAGTTAACTGGGGAATATTCTTATATAGTATAGACTGCTTAAATAAACGTATACTAAGATAGAACGGGTTATCCAAGCATTTGCCTAAAATTCCCCTAATATTTCCCCTTCTACAAAAGAAATAAATGCTTACTATTTACAAAATTATACTAAGTATAACCTATTACGAATATTTACCAAGTTATTGCCGTAACCGATTATTTTAACGCTACTATATACTATACTTAATACTAAACCTCTTAATAAAAGATTCTAATACCGAATAATCTAATATATAATACTAAATGACTATTAATATAATAACAAACTTAACGGTTGTTCGAATAGATTCCCGATTTATCGTCGTCTTCGTTAACGTTCTCGAAATATTGAAATTAGTAAAAAATATTATAGTAGGAACGTTTACGGCCGTTAGAAGGAGAATCCTCTTAATTACGCCAATCCTTTTATTAATAGTAATTATTATAAATAGTTAGGCAATAGGGAGAACGTATAGAAGGTAAAGTATTATATCCGCTAGAACGGGCGGATTATAAATTGAATTTATTAATACTAAGGATGCCGTAGCCGAAATTAACGTTAGAACGAGCGCTACAATTAATAATAATTCCCGGAATTACATCGATTTACCGAATATACTTAACCGCTAACGGGGTAAGAGTATAGCGTAAAGTCTCAATAGTCTTACGTAAGGCGACAACTTCGTCCTTTAAATTATTTATTTCCTTATTTTAATATTAATTTAATTAAACTAATAATTGCAATTACTAATTAAATACCTCTTATACTACGCTAAAAATAATATTTACGTTAATTATTTTAGTAATATAAACTTCTTTTACAACTTCCTTAATAATAATTAATAATTCCGATTAAGCTAGCGTATTAAAAACGATCTAAACGCAATATAGAAAGCCTATATAAACTAATATATTACTAATCTATTTAGGAAGACTAGTTATATAATTATAATATTATAATACTAAGAATATAGCTTTTATTAGGATCTTTTCAATAAAAGAAAGATCCCCGTCGTTAAATTTATTAAACGCGGCGTTAAAAACATTTTTAATACGACGAATTAAATTACTCTAAGAGAAAGAATCCTTTTTTATAAATTTCTTAAAATATTCTTTAATAATCTTACTAATTTCGTTATAAAGGTTATTATTTATAGTAATATTCAATATATAATAATTTTTACGGTATATATCTTTAATTACCTCTATAATATCCGGGTAAAACTTACTTTAAGCAACCGATTTACTAAATTATATATTACCGATAGTACGAGCTTAAACAATTCGTACAGCTATTTACCGGTTCTTCCAAGCTAGCATTTATTTATTTTTAATAGGGGTCGTAATAATTTAAATAGTAAGGGCGGAATTTTAAACGGCGGGAATAAAATAAGGGCGTATTTAATTAAAAGCCTAATTAATTATAAAATTAATTTTTTATTACTTTTAATCGTTAGCGAAATTATAAACATTAAATATAATAATACGGCCGATAAAATTAATTAATTTAATAATAACGAAACCCATTCCCAACCAATTATTAATATATTATAAAACGAGAGTAACCTCTATTAATTAATTATAATTATAAGTATATATATTATTAGAGAAAAATATAGTCGGGATAAAGGAGAAAAAGGCATCCTCCTTAACGTATCCAATTATTTAAATACGCGTATTATATATAAGGGGATTATAATTTTAAGGAATTTAATCCTACTAATCTCCGAAATTACTACCCTTAATTAATTTATTTATAATTAGGGCCAATAAAATTATTATAATTAAATAATTAACGTTACCGCTTATTATTTATAAAATAATTTAATCGAAATTAATTTATACGCCCGTATAATTAATTATACTATAAAGAACCGAAGTTAAAATATTATTATAGTAAACGAATAAGTAATTTACTATTATAAGCGGGACGCAACGGCGACTGAACTATATAATTTTAGTATTATATATTATTATGCCGTTAAGGGTAAAGGATTTAATACTAGGAAAACGATTATTAGGGTTATATAGGCCGGTAGCCTTACCCAAATTAATAATAAAATTAATAATATACTATATATAAATATATTTGAAAAAGGCGTTTAATTTATTGTCGGTTATACTAGCGACTAAATTTGTAATAAAACCGAATAGTATAATATAAAGCGAATCGTAACCTAAATTAATAATTTTAACGGCGCTATTTATAATTATATAGCGACTTAAATATTTAGCTGTATTAGCTAACGTAGGGAAACGTTAATTAGTTTTTAAACCGAATAGGGAGAAGAAGCGATCTTAATTATATTAGCGTAATAACCTATTAGAATTACTATAATAATTAATTTAATTAATAAACTTCGTTAAATTAAGATTATTAGGGGTATTAATATCTACTATAATTATATTAGGTTACTATATTTTAGGCTAGAATTAACTAATTTTAATAAGGGGAGAGGGTAGGGATAGGGTAGGTTGTAATAATATTATTAATAGAATAGAGAAATTTTTAAAAGAAAGGAAATAAATCTTATACTATATTAAAAATTATATATATACTAAAACTTCTAAATTTTACTTCTAATTATAACTTACCTATTTACTAGGGATTATTTACTTTAAATCCTATTACCTACTTTAATTAAATATATAACGTTATATTAGACTACTATTCGAAAAAGATAGAACGAAAATAATAATACTTAATTTAATTACTTTATTAACGTAATAATATAATTAATTAAGCGAATACTTAGAAATTTTAATAAATTAATTATAAAAATTGGAAAGGAAAATAAAAGAAATAAATAGAAAATTAGAATAATAAAAAAAAATATTTTAAACCTTTCGCAATTTTCTAATTCTCCCCCTTTCAAACGAAAAATTTAACGCTATTAACGTTTCGACGGGCAATTAATACGCTAGACGACCTTTTTACAAATACTTTTAAATAGTAATTCTAACGGGTATTCGTATTTAAATTCCTTTACTTTTTCTTTCGAATTCTTTATAAATTCCGTACACAATTTTTAAATATTATCCTTATTTTAAAAGCCGGTCTATTTAATTAAATATTTTATATTTAACGGACTTTAATTCCCTACTATTAAATTTTTAACTTCCTATTCTTCTTAACCATTAACTTTAACAAGCTTCGGCGGCGGTATTTTTTAATTAAATAGGTCCGGACCCTATACCGGTTTATAAAAATAAACTATTAAAATAATTAGATATATACGTTAAGTTCTTAATAAATTAAATTTATAGGGTAAAAGGCCGACCTTTTTTAAAATCCGGTATAATCCTATACGTTCGGCGGAAAATTTCTTCTTCGGGACGCTTAATAAATAATAACCTTTATTAAATCGAAAGTAAATTTTATCGCTAACTTTAAACGTAACCGGCGAATATTTAATATTATATTATTCTTTAATAATTATACCGGCCCGATTAATAAACTTTATAATTTCTAATTAGAATTCTTAACGGATTAACGCGAAAAATTCCGTAATTAACGCCTCTTTTATATTTAGTACTAGCAAATTAAATACCGCTTAAAGTTTAAATCCGTATACCAATTCGTTAGGAAATAAACCGATTATTAATTATATAGTATTATTTAAATTATATTATAGGGCGGCTAATATTAACATTTATAAAAATATATTAATAGCGTACTATATATAGATTACTATTTCGGCCGTTTAATTTATATATTTAAATTAATTATCCGTTTAAATATAGTAGGCCGTCGAAAAGAGAAAATTAATAGCTAAAGCTTCAAAAATACTCCTCCAAATTTAAAAACGAATTTTAAATTTCGGTTATTAATAATAGTAACTAATAAACCCTAATTATAATATTATAAGGCTTATAATAGAACGATTACTTATTCTTTCGCCTTATACATTAAATAACCTACTAATAATAAGACTTTTTTATTAAATTTATAAATTATAATATATATAGTATCGAATTCGTCGAACTTTAGAAGGGACTATATAATATTAATAGATTTAATTATAAATATATTAATAACAAAATCTATTATAATTATATAATAGGGCCGTAGGAATATTCGAATTAATAGTAGTTCGCTAAACGTTAATTATCGGTCTCGTTAATTTTAATAATATACTTCGCAATACTTAACGTATTCTCGGACTATTTAAATTTTACGTCTTATATAAAATTGTAACAAATCTACTATTATATAATTAATATTAAAATAATACTTTTTGTTGTAAATTAATTCTAATATTTTCTATATATAAGCGCGAAAAATATATAAGCGCCTTTCGTCTAAATAATCGATATAGAAGAGAAAGCCATCGTTAATTACGTAAGGACTAGCCGGGAGGTTAGGCCTTTTATTTAAGCGGCGTATATATATATAATCTAGAACGTTAATATTCACGATTAATTATAAAATTCTACTATATTTTAGATTGGCGGGGTAAGTATCTACAAATATTTATTTAAAGGCGGGAACGATAACCGGCAAAATTGTCCGAATATTTAGGGAAATTTCCGCGTATATAAAGGAAAAGGCATTAAAACTTTCTAAATAATTGAAATAAAATTAAATATTAGTAAATTCGTCCAATAAATCGTTATTATTAGCGGCCTCAATTATAAACAACCTTAATAAAGCATTAAATATAATATTCAACAATCATAAAATAAAAAAAATATTTAAATTGAACTATAATACCTAATTAGTAGTATTAGCGAACTTAGGGTTTATTTTCACTAAATCTATTATTCTTAAAAATATATATTTAATAATACTAGCGGTAGAAGCGTAATCCGTAATAATATTTACGGGTCGAATATTAAATTGGACTATCTTCCATAGCTTTCGTAGTACTTAAATAATAGCGGCGATTTCTACTTCTATTAAACTATATTTCTTTTCCGTTAAAATTATTAATCTTAATAGGAAATAAATAGATTTAATTATCATTAATAGGATCTTACTTATACTAAGAATAAATTCGCCATTTTATTCGTATTTAAATTAGAAAACGTAAATATTTTATATTATATTATTAATATTAATTTTAATAAATAATACGTCCGTTTTAATGTAATAATATAAATATATTTAATTATACAAATTTTCCTATATACTACGAAAGGCTTCGAACTTTTCTTTAGTAAGCTCGAACTTAATTTTAGAAATATAAGTTTTTTTCATTTATTTTATTACTTTTAATTTTAAATCTCCTAATTTTCGTACTCGTTTTAATAGCTCCGTTTTCTTATAATTAAATAATTCCTCCTTTACAACGAACTATAGTATTCTTTAATATAATTAACCGGCTATACCTAAATAAATCTTTAGAATATTTAGTATATTAGGGAAATTAAATTTTTAGAACACTTTAATACAGTCTTCCGTACGTTAATAACTTTAACCGTTAATAATATTACCGAAAAGTTGAATAGACGGGAAAGCTATAAATAATTTATAAATACCAATATAGATATAATATTTATTAAGGAGTACTATTACAATACTAATATACTTTAAATACTCTTCTTTAATATTACTAAAGATAATAATATTATTAATATAAACGCATATAAATAATTAGTAGTCGAAGAATAATCGGTCTATAAAACGTTATATAAATACAGGCAAATTTTTAAAACTTATTAGAACGACGTTAGATTATTTAAGCCTACGAAGGTTAATTACTATTATACAATTATAATAGAATATAAAAATTAATAATTAGTAGAAAAATCCGGTAGTATTAAAGATACTAAAGAACTTCTTACCGATTATTCTATCAATTATATTTTTTTAGTCGGGTAATAAGTAAACGTCTAGTATCGTAATACTATTTAAAGGGCGAAAATTAATAATTATTCAAGGTTTATCGACGCTATTAACTTTCTGCTATATAATAAAAATAGGGTATACAATAGGAATAGGCTATAATATAAAGGATATTTTACCCTACGTATACAATTTATTATACTCCTTATTAAGGAATTCGCAATCCTTAGCTCCTAGTAGGTAGAATCTAACGATTCTCCGCTAATTTTACTATCCTTCAACGAAATTTATATATATTTTGTCCTCTTCCTTTATTGGAACGATCCTCCGGTCTTTAAAAACGTCGACGTACTTATTTAGGAGGCTCTTTATTTGCTAAATAAAATTAGAATCGTTATTACAAATATTAATACTTACTTCGGAAAGAATGGATTCGATATTGTTAAATTTATTTAATCTATATAATAGGATGTTAAAAGCCTCTTTCTAAATCGCTACTTCCTTATTATTTTCGGTACTTTAATCGATATATATAGTATATTATTTAGAGGAGAGCCTAACTTATATTTCGGGGGCTAAGTAAATTATATTAAATATATTAAGAAATATAGCCGTTTTAGTAACCTTAGGCAATAGGCGTATAATTATATTAATACGGGTATTTATAGGAATAAAAAGGTTATTATTAGATTAATTTAAATATAGAACTACCTTAAGGGTTTTACTATTTACCGTAGTATTTAATAAATTAGGTAATTAAGTATAAAAATTATAAGCGGGACATTTATTTAAGGAGCGCCAATTATTAAATTAGGCGCTATATTAAATTAGAAGGATACCGGAACAGTAAACTAAAAAAATTATATTTTATTTAATAAAAATTTTAGTAATAAAAGTATCTTCTCCCAATTCATCCTTCTTAGAAAAAACCTTACTTTATACCTTTATACTAAATATAGATCTAAATAAGTAGAAAACGGTATTAAAATTAAGCTTAATACTATAATTACGAAGAAAATCCATTCTTAATAGTATATTCGGGCCCAATTCCTCGATAACCAACGTAGAAATTTAAAAATAGCCGTTAACCTTAACGCTATTAACCCTCCCTTCTATATAGAAATTAAATTCGGCTATAATATTAATAATTATTTTTAAATTAATTCCGTTTATAATGTTTAACGGGAATTTAGTATACCGAATATTCGGGGAAAACTTTTCGATAAATACTCGATTTACTACCGTCGAAGAATACCTAAAATTAAAATAAATAGTAACAGGAAGCGTATTTAGATTCAATTTAATATCGACTTTTAAATATAATATAGCCTTTTATAAGTTTAGCATTCCGTTTTAAGCGGTAATATTCATAATAGTTTCGATAATTTATCCTTCTATAAAAACTAATAAAATATATTAGCTTTTATACTATATATCCAATAATTTAAGCTTCCGACCGTCCGTTAAAGTAGGTAATCTTAATATAATATCCGCCTCCTTTACCCTTCTACCCTTATTTAAAGCCTTTTAGAAAGTTCCGGGCGAAGTATTTTTAATTTTAAACGAAGGATTAAACAATTTATAAAACGTTTAAACTATTTTTAAACGTTTAAAAATAGCAGTAAAATTGGAATCGGATAATAGATTTAACGATAGGGATTTATCTTTATTATTATATTCGGTATTTGTAACGAATATAGTATTAATAATAATAGTAGAAATTATATAGTTTAACGTCGGGGTTGTAAAAATTTAAAATATATTGCTAAATATATTAGTATAAAGTACGGGGGAATTAATAAAGTAAATAAAAGAAATATTATTATATTTAACGGCAAAATTATTTATATTAAACTTTATTACTTCCTCTTTAAAATTACTTATAAAATAGTAACCTTAGCTCTCTAAATAATTAACTTTGTCCTCTACCTTAAATTCGTCTTCGAAAACGGTAACGCTATTAGTATAAATATAATAATTATTTCGAAACTTAATTTATTTACTAAACTTCTTCCTAATATACCGATAGCGATTGCCCGAATTAATAGTACCGGATTTATTAAAATTGTCGCTAATCCTCTAAAATAGAAATTTAGGACAATTTTTTTCGGCAAGCCCATTATTATTCGAAAAAAAGTCCTTCTTATATATTCCTTTATTCTCGCCCTAAAACCTAATATAAGCGGCAAATATAGTATTTAATTCGATTGTATTTTCGGGGTTATTATTGAAAGCGAGGTAAATTAAGCGAGGATTTTTAATAAAATCGACGAGCTTACCCTAAATTAAATTAGCTTTCTTTTTAACGTTATCGATATATTATTTAAAAATATATCCAGGGGTAAATTTAATATAATAGGACTTTAATTTAGGGTATAGGCTATTTTAAAGACGAATATATAGTTAAAAGTTAATTAAATTACCCTATAGTCGTACGTATTTAAATAATTCTATAAAAAAATTATATAATACTAAATCGCCTTTCTTATTAAATTTAATAGTAAAACGGTAAGTATCGAACTACTTCTATACTTAATTAGGTTTAATCTTAAAAATATAATAAAAGGCTTCGACGATTTTACTTAAATTATTACTAAATTTAATACATTTATCCTAAAAAAGTATACTAATCTACTAAAAAAGGGTAATACTACGTAATAAATATTAAAAATTATTAATAATTACTTTACGTCGCTCAATATAAATTAAAATTAAATCTTCGAACGAATTAGTAAATAAATAATAATTAGTAAAGATATTGATTTTACTATCCGTATAGACTCTATAGCGCTTTTTATTTTTAGGAATATTAAAGTAGAATATTCTAATATTAAAAAATTTCTATTAAATTTACTTATTATTAATAATATTAGTTAAAGTAGTCGATCTTCCGTTTTCACGCTCTTTAAATTCAATAATACGAATATAAATCTCTTCAAATATATTATTAAGGAGAAAGGCGTTTTCTAATATAGTACTAGTATTATTAGCCTCTTCTAATAAATAAGAAGAGTCGGAAGAATTATTAGCGAAATATATTAAAATACGTTATTTATTACTAGGAGAAATACTTTAATAATTATTAAAATACAATAGAGGGAAACCTTATTAAATAAGAGTAAATTAATTATTAGTAAATTAAATTAATAGAATATAGGCCGAAGAAGTTTGCGTAGAAATAAATTAAATAGAAATTTTAGACGTTTAAGTTAACGTTCACTAAATTAATTAAATTTAATTAATTTATTTAATAAAGTAAGTACATTATTTAATTTAACAATTGTATTTTTCGGTTTCGTTATTATTAATAGGCTATTAATCCTACTCAATAATTTCTTTAGGAATTATACCGTTATTAACAACGCTTTTAGGAATTAGGTTATAACGTTTTATAACCAGTAGAAAATTATTAACGCGTATATAGACGGGTAAATAATTAAGATTAGTAATTAGTAATTAATAATGAATATAATCGATCCGAAGATTTTTTATACGATTCGTAAAGTTAATAACGTCCTAGGGGTCTTTAACGCTAATTATAATAAAATTAGTAGTAAGACTAAAAATATTAGAACGCTAAAGCTAATTTACTATTATATAATTGGGAAATTGACTAGGATATTACTACGCGGCTATAAGAACTATAAAGTTAAACCTTAATTTTATATTATTTTTAATAAAGCATAAAGTATTTTAAATAGGATTAACGAAATAAACAGGAAATTTGTCGGCTATAATAGGTTTTAATAATTAATTTATACGGTTTTACTATTACTTCTATACGAATCGAATTAGCGTTTCCACTTATATTATATTTATAAAAACCCTTATAACGGGATTAGTAGTAAGCTTTTCGGTAAGGGTGGCGGCGGTATCTACTATTAAACTTACTTAGGAAATAATAGACTCGGTAAGTAAAAGTAGGCGAACGTGAATTTCAATCGATTAGATAGGCAATACATCGGCTATAATAACGGAAGCCTTAGAGGGAGCTAGCAGGAGCGGCGGTATATCAATTATTTTAATTATATTAAAAAAATTAGAATTATTAGGATTTTAGGAATTAGCAATAGAAGAAGCATTAATACTTTTAAGAATTAGTACGCGAATAGTAATATTAACGATATCTTCGCCCGTATTATAAGGAACGGGCGGGGGAAATAACAGCTAAATTTAATCTATTTCTATTTTTATAATTTCCTTTACTTTCTTACATTCTTTCTTCAAATTTACGTAAAAGGTTTACTAATATTTCTTCTTTAACTATATAAATTATTTATTTACTTTTCCGAAAAATTAAGTTTAATAAATTAGGACCGGATAATTATTAATTAAATTACAATATTTATATAGGACGAATACTATTTCCTTATCGGCTATATTATAATCGACGATTTAACTTTTATTATAATTATTAGTAGCGAATTCTTTAGGCTAATTTTTATTAACTTTAATATAGCCGTCTTCTTTGAGGTAAAATTGCACAATTTTAACAATGAAATTACTAGCTATTATAATAAAACATTCTTTATAATAAATTTAAAGTTATTTAATAATAAATTAATAGATTTATCGTACTTTGTAAGTAATTTAATCGTTTTATATTTTATAAGCCAATTTAGGTTCGCTATTATTCTCAGTTATTTTAAAGGTTAACTATTAAATTTAGATAAATAAAGTACGTAAAAAAAGGGGTAAAAATACTATTTAAAAGGGTTTTACATTAAAGAAATTAATTCGAATAAGTTGAATAAGTAGTAATAAATCTAATAAATCGTTATTAAAATTGTCGTAAAGAATATAATCTCCCCCTTTTACAAAAAGAAGAAAAAGGAATAATAAGGTCGGTTTAAATTAAACTATAAATACTATTTATTATACGAAGAGAATTTTTATAAATAATATTATAAATAATAATAATAATAAAAGATAAGGAGTGCGATTAGTTATTAGATAGAGTAATAATATATAATAATAGGCGATAGTATTATTAAAGGAAATATAAAGTAATATTGACGAAAGCTTTAACTTAGGACCTTATATACAACTTTATAAAGTGTAAGCAAAATAGACGTTAGATTAATATAATATAAATTAATGATTTAATTAACTTTAACGGAGGTTGATTGGGGAGTATTCTTATATAGCATAGACTGCTTAAATGAGCGTATGCTAAGATAGAGCGGGTCATCCGCACATCTGCCCAGAATTCCCCTAACAAAAATCCTAAGTGACTCTATGAAATCTGGTCTATATAGGTTAATAATAGTATTGAAATTTTTGTCATTTTTTACTCTATCCAATACCACTTTGGCCAATATGCTTAGGCTATCCTACGAAGCTAAAAACACTAGGTGCTCAAAAATAAAACTTTCAATTTACAAAATTGGGGACGTGTTTTTAAGAGTACTAAATAACATTGGTTAAGATCCCCACCTGAATCATAAAATGTAGAAAAATTTAAGGAATTCTATATACTTATTTATATCTTTGTAGCTTGAGACTTGGCGAAGCTATACTTTATTTTATTTTGGATGGCGGTGTATAAAGCGTTTAGCAGCGGTGCGAATAGCGTTTCTCATTATAATAAGAATTACCGCGTTAAACCTAACTGTATTTAATTCTAGCTATAGCGTTAAAATTGCGGATATCGGTTATTTCGATCTATTTATAATATTAGTAAATAGGGTGATTTCTAACAGTAAAATTAATAAATATATAGACGTTTATACGTTTATCGATAGACTTTAATATTAGGCCCGTAATTTCAGCTTTAATAAAGAAGTTTAAATTCGTCGAATTTAGACTTAGTATTTAATAGGCCTAACTTTAATTTAGTATAACTATATACTATTTAAGACGGACCGCCTATTATTAGAAATAGTTTTAATTAATACGATATACGCTAAATTAAGGGATTAATTTAAATTAGATTATTTAATAGCGTTCAGTAAAATTAAGAGAATTAAATTTACATTGTAGGATTTATACTAAAAGAAAGATATATTAACCTTCGTTTAAACTATTATTCGTAGTATTAAAAGCTATAATTTTAATAAATTAGGCTAGTTAATTACTATTTTCGAAGCTTTTAATCTAGAAATTTAAACGAATTTAATTAAGCCTAATTTAATTTCGATTATTAATACATTTATAACCGAACTTCGTAACAGGGAGAATATTATTTGTAAGTTAGGTTTCTAACGCTACTATAATAAATTAAATATAATACTCTGTTAATTAAATTAAATATAAAAATAGGGCAGCTACTAAAATAATAGGTCGGGTTTTAATAATCCGAATTGAAATACCGTTAATTAGAATTACGGATATTAGAATTAAGGATATTAGAATTAGGGATATTAGAATTAAAAATCGTATAATTAGATTTAAGGCTAAGGATTATACAATTAAACTTGCCCCCCAAACTAATAAAATTAATACGGTAATTAAAGCCAATCCTAAGGAAATCCGTAAAGCAATCGTTAATAGTAAAATCTTATTTTAGAAAATTATCGTTTAATAGCCCTACTAATTGCCCCTAAGGCTATAAAATAGTAATCTATATACTATAGCGAATATAATAAAATAGATTCGATATATTAATTACTTACCGTCGAAGACGTATAGGAAGACTTCGTAGCTTATTATACTGCAATATAAGGTTATAATTATACGGGGCTATTTCCTAACGTTGAATTACTAATCGACCCCTTATATTTCGAGCGAGCTTCCGAATACTTATAAAATAAATAGGATTAAAGCAATGAATCGTTTATTAATTTTATTACAACGACGGAAGATAAATATTATACTATATATTTAAAGACTTTCTAAAGTTATAATAAATTAATATAATATATTTACACTATTTACTTTAAATATTAATAATTTAGGAAATAAAAGTAAAAAAATTTACTACAATACAATATAATTATTAATAGATTCTACGGTATAAAGATTTTAAATATTATTAACTAGATTTAATTTCAAATAAAAAATAAGGATCTAATAATATTAAATTAGCGGAAGTCCCTAAATTAAATTTTGAACGATAGCGAATAAGCATTAATAGAATTAGTTTTCCAACTTAGGAAGTAAAACTTCCGATTATTAAATCCAATATAGATAGCCGATTATTTATTAGTATAAGTTTTAGTTTCAATTTTTACTCTTATATACGATTATTTATTATATTAAATTTAGAAAACTTAGAAGAAGAATTAAATATTTACGGCGATATAGGATACGGTACTACGTTAATCGATTAAAAAGTACTACAAAAATACTACTTTAATATTTAAATCTAATATAGGGTAATACCCTTAACGGTTAGAGGAATTAGGAACGGTAAATATATTACAATTAAATACGTAATTTTATTAATATTCTTTAAAGGCCGACTTCTAAGCTAAACAGGCTATTATTTGGCAAATTTTATATATAAAGCGACCGTTATTAATAATTTAAAAATTAATATATTATTAGGAATCAATTGTTTAATTCTAGAACGTTTTAATATATATTTGACGAAAGGATTCGTATTAATTAATTCGTACTAGGTAATTGAAATACCTATTAGCGTTAAAGCTTACGGCTATAAAGTCTATATAAAAGTTACTTCTATATACTACGTTATAATTTAATTTAATATTATTATTTAGATTACCGTTAATTATAATACGATTAATAAATAAGATGAGGACTTAATATTTATATTTAATTACCAACCGAAGTTTATAACCTTCGTATAAATAATAACGTTAAATTACTAATATATTATTATTAGAAACGATATTTAAAAATTAATTTATATATATAAGGGAGTTAAAATTGGGTACTTAATTTTATTTAGGCTAAACTTATATATCTACTATATTAAATCCGATAATATAAATATAATCGAAGAAACTATACGTATAGTAATTAGCGGCGATTAGTTATAAGCTCCCGTTTTCGAATTTTAAATAATTAATCCGGTGATTTAATATAAGACCGGCGTTAAAATTCACAATAGGGATCCCGAAATTGCTAAATACGTTAGTAAAATCTTTAACGATTACGAAAACGTTTTCCGAAATAAAGGATTCGTAGATTTATTAGAAGACGAGTAGATAAAAATTGAATTGAAGCCGGATTAGTATATTAGGATTTTAAAATACGCTAGAGTTTTTTAGATGAAGGTTGACGATAAGGAAGTTATAAAAGAAACTTTGTAAAAGTTGCGCGAGACGGGCAAAATAATAAGAATAAAGTACTAAGTCCTATTTTCCTTTTTAGTCTTTATAATTTAATAGATAACGAAGAACGGAAGGAAAGGGAAAATAGTCGTAGATATTAGAAGATTAAATAAAAACGTATTACCTAACTTATATCTAATACGGTCTTAAAAAGAAGTTTTAGCTACGGTTAATAATGCTACCTTTATTATAGTACTTAACGCTATAGTTTTCTATTATTAATAGTACGTTTATCTTTAAAGTAAATAGGCTTTTACTATAATAATATTAGAAGGGTAATATATTTATAACGTTATTATTATAGGTTTTAAAAATTCGAATACTTATATTTAATATTAAATGGATTTATTGTTGGACGGTACGGTTAGTATTAATTATTGTAACGATATTATTATCGCTTCGAAGACGTTGGAGGAGTACGAATTATATTTGAGATAAGTTTTAGACAAATTGAGAAAGCGGAATATTTTTATTAGGCTATTAAAATCCTTTTGCGCTTTCCCCTCTACGGTCGTTCTTGGCCGTATAGTTAATTTATTTAGGTTAACAATACTAAAGGAGAAATTTGACGCTATTGCGAAATTAAAGTTCCCGAAGATATTAAGGGACTTCGAAATTTTTATTAGTTAAACCGGGTATTAAAAATATTATGTATTGAATTATAGTATTATTATTAATTTATTCTAGGGGAGAAAAATAGATTTATTAAAAGTTTATCGACGGAAAGGCTTTGGAAAGGAAAATTAATTGGATAGGCCTAATCCGGATAGGTTAAATCAATTAAAATTATTGCTTAAGGGTAAATACGGTCGTAAGGTATAGGCTATAGTAGTAATATTTAGACTTTTAATACGGGAGGAAATCGCCGCCTTCGAATCTATTAAATAAGTACTAACGAATCTAATTAGATTTTATTACTTTAATTTAAATAGATTATTATACTTCGATTACAATACTTATATAAGAAGAATTAGAATTGAAATATATTATATTAACGAAAAAGTATTCAAAATAATTTAAAAAGACGGTAAAATTATTAAATACCTTCTACGAATTGTAATATAGCCGATTATATTTTTATTTCATACTTTATTATAAACGGAAAAACGGTATTAGGCAATAGAAATAGAAATTTTAGGTTTCGTATAAGCAATTTCGAAGGCTAGATATTAAATTAACGTAGCGAAAGCCGGGATTTATTATTTTATAGACTATTTAGCGGTATTAAATATAGAGGTGGTCTACTCGTACTGTCTAAAAGGTCTTATCGGACTGTGGTCTAAAATAGGAATCTTTAAGTAACTTATATAAATAAAGGCCGATGATAGTAAAAAATAGCTGAGAATTTTTGTTATTTTTAATAGTATTTTTGAGTACTCCTCCCGTATATAGACCCCCTATATTAACCCCTCTTTTTATAAAAAAGTGGATTTTCAAAGTTTAAAACCTCGACCTATAAAGCCTATACCATTTGAAGTCCGCGCGGAGGCGTAACTAAAATAGTAAAATTAGATTAAATTCTAGGAGTGTAAATATACAATTTGCTTATCTGTATGCCTACATTTGGTAAAGTTACACTTAGTTGAACTTTTGGACCACAGTCTGATAAGACCTTTCTAACAGTACGAGTAGACCTCCTCTAAATATAATTAGATAAGTCAATATCGCTAATTTAATGGTTGTTAACTCTTTAAATAAAAGGTTAGTCCGGGCAATAGAATTTATTAGTATATTTGATATATAAATTCTATATAAATTAAATATATATTATATTATCCTCGACGTTTTCTCCCGTTTAGACTCCAAAAATACTTAAACGGACCTAAAATAATTAAGCGGCCTTAATATACTATCCGACGACGTAAAAGAATATTAAGCGTTAAATATAAAAGCGAATTAAATCTAGCTACTTAGGATTAAAGTATTAAAAGACTTTATTAGCAATAAGAATTTTAATAAGATTTAAATATTTATAAGAGCTATAATTATTACGATTAAATCCGATTTTAAGTGTTAATTAATCGACGGATATTTGGAAGACCCTCGATAGAAGAAGGTTTATAAGACGGTTAAATAGAATATTAGCCCTAAAAGAATTTAATTACTATTTAAAATACAAGATAGCTTATTATAAAAAATCTAAAACGATTCGTTTAAATTCGTAATCCTTTAAATTAATTTATATAATATATTTAAAACCTTTTATAGCGGAAATCACTAAAGCTACGACCGATTCGTAATAAATTTATTTAATTTCTATATCGATAAAGGTTTAAAACGATTAAAAGAATTTTTAAAATTATACTCTAAATACCAAATAAATAATATTTATAAGTATAAATTATATAGTAGCTTTTAACCGTTAATTAGACTACTTTATTTATATTTCTTTATTATAATAGACTTTATATTGGGTTTACCGACGTTAATAAAAGGATTTAACGTTTATTTTATTATAGTTTATAAATATAGTAAGTGTCACAGGGTTAGCCTATATTACATATACTAGTAACAGTAGCTCTCTAAGACTCCTATCACCATTATCGATTAATTGGCTATACCTCCCGCTATAGACCCACTAGGGTTTATAGCTCGAATCCTATAAAAGCCTATCTCCCGATCGTACTTCTATACTCTTCCCTTTCTTCCTTCGTACAATTACGTATATTAATTATCTATACCCAACCTCTCGCCCTCTTCCCGTAATAATTAATTATACCTTTTAACTATTACGTTTATAGCGTAAACCTATCTTTCATCGCAATTATTTTTCGTTCGTACGCATATAGGGATCGCCTCGTTACAAATCGCTAAACCTAGTACCCCCCCTCCCTAATATTAATAATTGTAATTATAATAATCGCCTAATTAAAATTCCAAACCTCCCTTTACTAGTATATAAGGGAAGGCACTCTTCATCTAATAAATAAAGGATCGCTTCGTCTCGACTACTTTAAACAGTCCTAATAGCGGACCTTCTTATTAAACGGTCCTAATAGTAGACCTTTACCCCTCTTCTATTTTAAGTAATTACCTCTCTTTTATTTTATACTTTACAACGATAGCGATCCCGCCCTTTTCTCCTTAAATGGCAATTCTAATAGTAGTAATTTCCCTAACTTCGTAGCTCCCAAAGCTAGTGCTTTTAATTTAAATTTACTATATTCCGCCTTTAACGAAATTTTCGAAATTGAATTCAATATTATAATTTACTATATTACGCTTTTCGAAATTCCTAGAGATATAGCCTTTATTAACTTCTTTAAAGGCCTCGATTAAGAAAACGGCTTACCTATTCCTCGCAAATACTTCGAAAACGCAGCCGTTATTGCCTACTACCTTACTTTCTAATTTATTGTTATACCCTTTAATCGCTTTTATTGTACTAACTTTGTACTTTATAATAACGTTATTAGGGATTTCGAACGTTCTAAGGAGGAGTTTAAAACCGCCCGCCAAATAACCGATAACGCTTAATCTAATTTCGATTAAAAGAACTTTAATTATATTAATTTTAAGTCCGCTTATAATATTTTATTTGCGGAATATAATACTTTTAAAATATAGATTTCCTCTTCTTCCCTTATTAATAATATAATTATAAAAGTAATTATATCCTCCTCTCTTCGCTAAACGGTAGAAAACCTGCCTATTTTTATTAGTAAGGAGATTAATAGCCCCGTTTGTAAATATAAAATCTTTAAAGCCTAATATTTTTAAATTTAATTCTAATAGAAATACAATACTACTTTTTATTCTTTTAAAGACGTTAAAATTATCCGTACCGCTATATTTTTAAGACCCGAAATTTTGTCTAATATTTAAGATAATTTAGACGTAATCTAGTTGGACCCTAATAAAGTAAATTAATACTAGAAGATAGGTATTAAATTTATAGAATATCTAGTCTTTTATTTTTAGAACGTAAATTTTAAAATAGACGCCGGCCGCCGTTTATAAGAGCTATATATAAAGAATATATTTTTCGTAGATTTCGAATTTAAATTAATTAATTTAATAAACTTCTACGGTTTTAATAATTTAATAAAAGTTTATTATTTCCGGAATAAAATTAATAAACGTCTTTATAACGCTTTTATTTACTATAATCTTCCCCCTAATAATAATTTTAAACGTTAATTCGAAATTTATTATAACGTTACTAATAACTTTAAGGACGTAAATTATCGTTAAAAAATAGTAAATTACTTCCTTAATTTTAATAATAGTACTAATAATAATAATAGTAGCGGAGGTCGCTCTAGCGCTAAACTTTTTACTAATAATATCCTTATTAACTAGGGCGGTAATAAAATAAATTTAGACGCTATTAATTTCGCAATTTTTATTTATAAGGATATTTTCGATTAGCGTTTATACGATAATTTTTACCGTTGTTATAATAAGCCTAGCTATATTATTTGCGATTATATTACTTCAATTAATTATAGTTCTTAGGGCCTTTAATATTCCGCTAGTAAGAAGTTAAAGAATAAAGGTTGTAGTAAGAGTCGTTAAAAATAAATCTGCGCTATTAATACTATTCTAATTACCCCGGCTACTCTAACTACCCTTACTAAGCCTACTGCTAGTAGAGAATATTATAACGATTAGGAAAATACTTAATTTCTATATATAATTGCGTATAGAAGCCTAGCCGGGTTATATTTAAAAAATAAATTTTAAGTTCTATAGAGCTAGAAGTTTTAGAAGAAATTAAAGTTTAATTATTAAATAATTCTATTTCCTTAAATTCAATACTCTTATTTTTTTATATTGTAACCTATTCGCGTAAAAACTATTATATTACCCTTATTAATAGTAATTATTTTGCTTTCGTATTTATTAATCGCTCTTTTATTATTAAAAATAACCTTTTCTATTTTTAATTATTAAAAGCGAAAAAATTTATTCTTATTAATAGAGTAATTAAGGGTATTATTTCTAAAAGAATAATAGTTAAACTCTAGATCGGCTATTATAAAAAGATTATTATTTTTTTAATTTATAATATTTCTAAGAAATACCTAATTATTTTAGGCTTTTTATAAATATAATACTATTGGTTAAAGATTGACTACGAATAGTATAGTATATATTTTAATTATACTGTTTATTGAAGCTATTATTTATTAATAAACTTCCCTAAATACTAAATAGTAGTATTTAGAACCCTTACTAACCGGGTTTCGGTAGCTTCCGTCCGCTAGATATTTATCTTGCCAATTAAAAAGGAAGAGACCGAATCTCCTTCTCCAATTATTAAGAAAGAAAAGACCGGGTCTCCCTTTCTAGATATTAAAAAAGAGAAAATTAAAAAGATTACGGCGGAATCCGCTCTAGAACTTTTATCCGCTCCCGAATTCCCTCCTACCGCTATTAAATTTAAAATCGATCCTAAGACTAGCTACTATACGGTCCCCGCCCTTATTAAAGCGCTAGTAGCCCAGAGGGCTGAATTTAAAATCGCTATTATTAATACCGCCGCTCTCTTTATTAAAATTAAAAACCTTATACTTTACGAGCCTTATATACGTATAGGTAGCCGCCGTATTTTAATTAGCGTAAGTCGCCCCTAATACCGCCGTCTTTGTAAGCCTAATTATAAGTTTAACCCTAATAATATTAAGGTATTTAATATAACTGTATTTAATTTTATTTACGAAAAGGAGTAGTTACAATTGTATATTACGAACTATATTAAAATTAAAAAGCTAGCGGCTATAACGGATTTTTAAAATTTAAATTTAATTAAAGAAATAATTAATAGTATTATAGAAGCCGATAAAAGGAAATATAAAGAAAGTTTACCCTCTATACTTTATAACTTTATTAACGAAATAATTAGTATTTATATTTTAAAAAATACCCGAAAGGCTACGATATTCGCTAAAGTAATTAACTTTATTAGAAATTTCGAAACCAATACGCCTATATATAAAGAAATTATTTAATAAATATATTTAGTAAAAATCGACGAAAAGGATATAAAGAAGTTTTTCGATAAAGTAGATTAACTGTTAAAAATTAAGGAAAAAATTATTAAAATTTTAAACTGTTTTAAAGGACGGAAGTATATTAACGAGGTCGCCGCTTTCCTACCCTTGCTAGCGGAAGAAATCCCTCCCTATCGTTTATATAATTATAAAATTAAATTGTAGTTAGGAGAGTAACCTCCTAACGTATAATTATAATGTATATTACTTATAAAAATTATCAATTTGAGGAAGAAGTTTATCCGGTTATTATAATTTACGGCCGACTCCCCCTTTTTACTAATTAAAAAACTTAGAGGCGGAGTCTGTATTTATATAAATTACTATAGTATTAATAATGTTATAATAAAAATACATTATCCACTACCGCTAATTAAAGAGACCTTTAATATAATTTATAAAATTAAAATTTTTACGAAATTCGATATTATTGCTATATTTAATAGGATCCGTATTAAAGAAGGATATAAATAGCTTACCGCCTTTATTACCCATTTTAACCTTTATAAATCTGTTATATATCTATTCGGTTTATAAGGCGCGCCGGGAACCTTTTAAAATTATATTAATAATATTTTATATAATATTCTTAATATTTATACTACTACCTATTTCAATAATATTTTAATTTATTCCGATAACGAAGAAGAATATAAAAAATACGTTAAAGAGGTTTTATAAAAGATAATTAAAATAGGATTTTAAATCGATATTAATAAATACGAATTCTATACGTAGCGAATTAAATATCTAAATTTTATTATTACCCTAGGTAGTTTTAAAATAGACCTAGAGAAGGTCTCTATAATTATAATATAGGAAGCTCTAAATTTTAAGAAATCGCTCTAACGCTTCCTAGGATTCGCCAATTTCTATCGTTATTTTATTAAATATTTTTCTATTATCACTAGCCCGTTATACGAATTAACTAAAAAAATAATAGGATAAGAATAGGAAGAATAATATTAAAAGTCCTTTAAAATATTAAAGAAGGCTTTTAATAGCGGGCCCGTTCTTCGTATTTACAATTAATTTAAATAGATTATTGTAGAAACTAACGTATTTAATTAGGCCTATAGAAGTATATTATTGTAATATAATAAAGAAGGTATCCTCCGGCCAATCGCCTATTTTAATTAATAGTACTCCTTAGCAGAATATAATTATAATATCCACAATAAAGAATTATTAGCTATTATTAAAGCTTTAGAAGAATAGTGCCCCGAATTAAAAGGAATATAATAACTTTTTAAGGTTCTTACAAATTATAAAAGCTTAAAATCCTTTACCGTTAATAAATAATTTACCCCCCGGCATATATATTAGTCTTAATTTCTTTCCCGGTTTAATTTTACAATTAAATACCGACCGGGTTTGTTATAAGTACGCCCTAATGCCCTAAATAAGAAATTAGAAGACTTACCTAAAAATAAAGCCGACGAGCGGCTACTAGCCAAAAATAAGGTTTTATTCGATTATAATATTTTCGTAAATAGAACTTTCGTTTTAGAAAGCGGAGAAGAAGTTTTTAATATTAGAACCAAATATATTTATAATTTAGAAGTAATAGATAATAAGTCTATTAATAATTTAATTATAGAAAATTATAAAACTTAATATTTTTATAAAATTTATTCGCTTATTTATTAAACCCCGGTCGCTATATATAATTTAAATAAGTAAAGGATTATTTAAAAAAAGTATTTTTCGCTAAATATAAGGTAATATAAGGACGAATATACTTTCGAAGTACCGTTATTATCGACCTAAATAATATTAAACTTTAATTTTAATTTTTCCGCCGTATATACAATTCGCCGTTTACTAACTACCCGGGTCGTAAAAAGACCTATTTATTATTCTCTTAATCTTTCTTCTAACTAAGGATATTTAATACTATTAAGGCCTATTATAAGGCTTACCTACTATATACTAAATCTAAACCGTTATAATACTCCCTTTATAAATTTTTAAAACCGCTAGTAATACTTTTCGTACTATAGAAAGATATTTCTATAGATTATATTACCCCTTTAACGGCCTACGTACGTTAGGAATAGGAATTTAAATACGTAGCCGTCGTCGTTAACTACTTAATGAAAATACAATACTTTATTCCTATAATTAGTTTTACGGCCGAAGAATTAGTAAACCAGTTTATTAAAAGGATTTATAATATTTACAACTTACTGGATTTTATTATTTTAAATTATAGTTCCCAATTCGTTTTATAATTTTAGAGAATTTTGTCTTCCCGTTTAGAGGTAGCTTTCAAGCCCTCCTCCGCGTTCTACTTAATTACTAACGGTTAAATAGAATATATTAATATAGAAATAAAAAAATATTTTCGTCTTTATATTAATTAAGTATAGGACAATTAAGTAAATTAGCTCCTAATTACGGAATTTACTAGTAATAACCTAATTTTTAAAATAATAGGAATATTTCCTTTCTTTACTAATTATAATTTTTACCTTCAGATAAGTATTAAACTAGCGAAACTATATCCGCCAAATTTATTAGCTTAATAATAAACGGAGTATTTTAAAGTTAATAAAGTAGCCGACTATTTTAAAAAAGTATTAAAATATATTATAAACTAAGCAAAATAAGTTCAATAATAGTACGAAACTAACGCTAATATTCGACGAATAGATACCCCGAAATATAGAACGGGAAATAAAGTCCTACTTAATACGGAAAATTTCGATACCGGCCGCCCGTATACAAAATTTACCCCCCTTTATAAAGGCCTATTCGAAATTATTAAAGCGGATAATTATAGAATTACGCTTAGACTCCCTATTAATATAAAGTATAGCCCGACTTTTTATATTAATAAAATTAAATTATAGGCCGAAGTAAGTATTCCAGAATAGTTAAAAATATAAGAAAAGGATATTCGCGCGAATTATAATCGTAGTATAAAGAGGATTAACAATAAGGAGGATTCGGTAGAATAGAATTTTATTAAAATCGATAGTTATTATAAAGTAGCCAACGGTCATTAAGAATATTTCGTCGTTTAAGTACTACTTTATTAGCCTTTATAATAACTATATACTAATATAGCTATATCTTCTAATATAATATAGTAGTTTTACGAAGTATACCTAGAGGCTCTAATACCCCTAGATTAGCTAGCGGTAGAGCAGAAGCGAAGGAAGACGTTAGAAGAGACGGAGGAGCCGGCCGTAAAAGCGGAAATTCCGTTAGTAAAGTACAAAAGGAGGAGGAAATCGTTACAATTAGCAGCTATAAAAGTTTTTTACAGTTAGATTAAACGTTTAATAGGTTTATCTATTATTTTATATAATTTTAGTTAGCTATATAATTTCTTTTAGTCCGAAGAAGTATTATAAGGTTAGCCTATATTATATATACTAGTAATAGTAGCTTTCTAAGATTCCTATTACTATTATCGGTTAATTGGCTATGCCTTCCGCTATAGACCTACTAGGGTTTATAGTTCGAGTCCTATAAAGGCCTATCTTCCGATCGCACCTCTGTACTCTTCCCTTTCTTCCCTCGTGCAATTACGTATATCAATCATCTACACCCAACCTCTCGCCCTCTTCCCGTAATAGTAAGGAAATTATTATTATCCTTAGAAAATTAATATAGACGGTATAATAATAGGGAAAGGCGCTGATTATAAGACTGCTTTCCTAGAATTAGGGCCTACTACAGTAGATTTTAACGGATAGAAACCCGAAATTCTTATTAGTAATATAAAAAGGTATTTAGTAGTACCTAGGAATTAGATTATTATATAGTACAATATATAAATTTTTAACTAATAGATAATTTGAACGATTTATATAGGTGATTGAATCCGTATTACGCTACTATATTTAGGGTATAGAAAAGATAGAAATTTGGATAGAAATTATCCTAAAATTAAAATTTAAATATAATAATTCGAGAGCTTCGTTAATATAATGAGCGCTAAATATAATAATTCGCGGATTTTAATTAGTTAGCATCGCCGAAATCGTTTTAAGAAAGCTACTAGATAAATTAAATTTACCGATTTTTTCTAGAATCGAGGCTTACAATACGTTATTTATTACTGCGATAATAATAAAGTACTATTTCGATAGGAAGTATATTATTAAATCCTTCTAAATCGGCGATTGTATTTATTTTCGCTTATATAAAGTTTATTCTATAGCAATATTATTAAATAATAAATTAGGACCGAAATACATAAAACTATTTAAAGTATTAGAACGAATCGGCCGTAGAGCTTACAAATTTGAATTCCCCATTAATTAGAAGATTTACCCGGTTATTAGCATCGATTATTTAGAATTAATAAGCAAGCCCGATATATATGGCCGTTAATTACTAGTATTAATCCTAATTAAGGGTATTAATTCGCCGTTAAAAATAACGGTTAAAAAGAAAGAAAAGTCGGGGATTATAAAATATTTAATAGAGTACGACGGAATAGGACGGGAGTTTAACTACTAAATAGTATTAAAGGATTTAAAACTTAAAATTTTAAAAGTATAGTTATTAAAAAATAAAAAGGAATTATAAGAGATTTAATAAAAAATTATTATATATTTAATATAAAACTACTCGCGAAGACGTAGCGCTTTTGACAGGGGGCAAACTATTAGGGCATTATACCTGCCAAGTAGGGTATATACCTACTAAGGCTATACTAGACTAGGCAGGAAGTACCTAGTAGGCAAGGTATTAGGTATATATTTATCCCTCGAATCTGCTACCAGACTAGACTAGACTTAGATTATAAATTATCACATTGTACTACAGACCCATATCACCCTTACAGTGGGAGATCTGGAACTCCTCTCCCGTCAACGTAGCGGAACGGGTCACTGTACAATATGACACAATTAACGTAGAAGTACCTTTTGGAGATGTTATACGGGGAAATAGCGGGGAAGAAGGAGCGGTCCCGGTGGAAGCCGGGGCGGTTCAGTGGGTCTTTCCGGGCGGATCTGCTGACGTCAGTGAGGTTGAAGCTATTCCCTACCTAGGTAGGTTGCCAGTCAGTTCCACTTCATACTCCAGCGTGCTGAAATGATGGTTTCACATTGCGACAGCGGTTCACCCTTTTCCAACGGCCTCACCCTTTGTCATGCTTGATGGGCCAACCGGTGCCAGGGCTCCCAAACTCGCAGCCCAATAGCCAACATGCTCGACTACAGTATCTGTATGCAAACACCGTCAGGTAAGAAGATAACCACGGATGTCTGGTCCTTTGAAGACTGAGCGTTATTGCAAACTCGCGACCCTCCAGTTCGTTTGTACAAAACATCACCACCATATTCTACGGGAAAACCCCCATAATACATTCTTCCTCTCAACGCATCGCACCTATTTCCAACCCTCCTCCGAAACACCATCTCACAACCACCCCTGCTCCTCACTTCTCGCTGGCCTCTCGGGCGGCGACAACAACTCTTTTCCTGTGATAAACTCAACCGGCGCCTTCACCCTGCCCCCATCAGCCAACACCCTAATACTATTCTTCAGATTCTCCCTCTTCTTTTCCGACTTGGTCTTCCTCGCCAGCCGCCCGCCAACCAACAACTCATTAGTCTTTGCCGCCAACGCGCTCACTTTCAGAGTTTGAGGTAGCGGGAAAATCCCGCTTGCAGATGAGGTGGAGGAAGAGGTGGTCGAAAAAGAGAAGGATGACAGCTGTCCCGCGCCGCCGCCGCTATCGGCTGTGCGCGGCCGATGGACTAATGGTGTTGCTCCAACAGCGGCAGCGGTGGTCTTTGAGCTCTGATCGTGGTATCTCTGTGCGGCTGTTTGATATTGTGTGGGATGGCCCCGTTCGATGGCCGTGGGTGTTGATATGGTGGTGGGGGTGGACGTAGGTGTTGATGTCGCCGGTGATGCCCCTCCTCCTGGTGTTGATCCCGAAACGCGTCTAAACACCTTGGAAACCAAAGACCGTCGGAACAGAGACGTGCGAGTCTCGCCGTCGCCGTAATCGCCGTCGCTGTGGTTGCGGGTATGATGACTGCCGTGCTTGGCGAACTCGGTGATCAACGCCAGGTTATCTTCCAGCGCAAGCGGCAGCGGGCCGCCCACCTCTAGCTGTGGCGAACCCGAGTCCCATTGCCTGCGCAGTTCGTTGTGGTGGCCGAATGTGCTTACGCTGATGGTCTGCGCTCTGTTTCGGGGGCGTGTCTTGAGCGCGGCGTTTTGGGAATTTGCAGTGGAGGGCGTAGGAGAGGGAGACGCTGCACGAGAGTGACGAGAACCTCGCGAGGATTGCGAATTGGATCTGGGTCTGGATCTGGGCTGTGATCCATCTTCCTGCGCAGGATCCGCCGGTACTAATGTGTCAGCCGCCGAATCCCAAGAAGGTAGTGACAACGGGAGCTCGTCCTCCCTCGGCGGCCGCACGGGTGGTGGCTGCTGCGGCCCCGGGACAAAACGCAGGGGACTGAGTAGCGGCTGCTGACTTTCCCTCCTTTCCCTCTTACTATCACCAGTTGTCCGTGATGTGCTATCCTCGCTGAGGAAGCGGGCATGGCCCGGGCCCCCGGCAGATCGAGGGGATGGGATCCCGACGCTGCTACCTGGGTGTGGGTATGGGGGTTGGCTCAAGGCATTCGAATATGCCCATGATCCTCCTGTGTTACGAGCGATTTGCGCGGTTGTCTCGTGGTAGAGCTCGCGGGCATCAGTAATGCTGATGCCGCTGTGATCACTGTTGGCCGAGGGAGCTGGGGACATGTTTCTTGCTGCCCCGTTGCCGCCTCCTCCGGGGGTATCGCTGACCTTGCGTGGTTGTAAAGGTCGTGGAATAGGCGACGGTGCTTCTCTTGCTACCAGTCGTTTACCGATGTTTGGATTTGGTTTTGCTTTTGGTGAGTATTCTGTCGATACGGGGCTGTCGTACCGGTGAGGTGCGTTGCTCCCGGCTAGACTTCCTGAGCCTGCTTCGGATACGGTGCTGTCTCGATATTGGCTGTAAAAACTGCTGCGGCTACTGACGGGCGATATGTAACCTGTCGTATGTTTGTCTGTGGCGTTGTTCTCGCTGTTGCTGAAACGATCCTTTTGTTCGGCAACAGGATCCGGCCCCGAGAGCTGTCTAAGCTTGGTATTCTGGCTTTGCCTGGTAGGTGATAACGGTGGAGATGGTCCGAAACTGTCAAGCTGGAGGATATTCGATACCGGTGATCGTGGTTGTGGAGATATGATTTGTTGTGACGAACTCGACCCTAGAGTGCGTTCAGAGTATGCTGGAGGCATTTGTAGAGGCTTGGGTGTTCGCGGTGCCGGAGATGATGCTGACGCTGATATCGGTGTTCCGCCCCTAGGTGTTAACTGCTTGGCGATGATGGAGTTGATCTCTGCCTCCTCCTTTTCCCAGTCAATGTCCCCTGAGTTTTGGCGATTCTTGGTCTTTTCAGGAGGACCGGCTCCTGTGATATTCGGCAACGGATGGACCCCCTTTGCGCTGTCCAAGTCCTTCTGGCTTGAGGTAGCGGCTGCTGGCCTCCGCTTTGGTGGAATGGGTGGAAGGGCCGGTAGGGGCTTTTTCTCGTAGACTTCTACGTCTTTCGGCTTTGGAGGGTTGAACCGAAATCCTGTCGGTGATAACGGTGTAATATTGGCCTCCTCAGCAGAAGAAGGACGTGTAATGCCGGCGCGACCGGAGGGTCGTTCAGGGGTTGTTGTCGTCTCGTCCATCTTTTCGATTGTCCCTGGCCTCGGCTTCTTTTCTTCTGGAATATCATACGACTCCGCCAATCTGAAACCGCAACCTTTTTCTCAAAAGTATGGTCTCCCCAGCCTGTGTTTCTTATGCACGTAGAGATCGATGTTCGAGACTCGAAAGGCTGGATTATAGCCAGTTTCAACAGTTCCGGGTTGGATCCCAACAAAGGATTTCGTCCCTTGTGAGTGAAGCTTTTCATGGGCAGTAAGCGAGTTTTCTTTCAACTTCGTACTTACCGTGCCACCATCACGAGGCTGGCTTTCCCTTTGTTGAGATAGTATAACGGACAGGGACAAAGGCGGGAGAACACATGGTTTAAAGTGAAATATCAAAACTGAATGAAAAGTCACCCCTCAACAAAATCTAACGGCTCAAGGAAGACGGGAAATATTGAGTAGAGAACAACGGGATCTTTGCTCCGCAATATTACTCCCACATTTCTAGATGCCGGATAGAAGGAGCTGAACTGTATGGGTGTAACGACCACCCGAGGACTTTTTGCTGTATTCATTCTCCTGTGCCTTTTGACAACTGGAGTGGGTTACAAGTGATACGCTGAATGACGCATCGTCCATCATACTTGGAGACGTTTCTGCCAGATGCCGGGTTGTCAGACAGACACACTACACTAAGTAAGGATTTCAGATAGCCTCTTGAGGGACGGGATTGCCGTGATAGGTCCGGTACCAACGGCTGTATGTATTGTGTAGCCTTCGGAAGCAACCCCGATGGGGACAAAGGTAGGATTGGAACATCAATGGAAGAAGCAACGTGTTCTAAAACCTGAATTGCTATTAGTCGTAGGTTTATGTATCCTTCCTTTAACTTTATATCGCTGGGGTAGGGAAACCAAAAAGACCTGAACGCCGATTTTTCTAAACCAACCATGTGACGGCGTATGATACTCGGATTTTCCACCATTCCATTTCCATCCAAAACAAAGCATATATCCGCACCGAGTATACGCGGATCTTCGGGTTCTGATCGTTTGTGCTGCAGAGGTGCGGCATGTGGGAATTAGTCCACATATTCCTCGTCCTCGTCCTTAGTATTAAAGTTGCTCATCAAAATGTCGTCAACGCCCAGCCCGGTCGAAGTGTTCCTAATCCACTCGGTCTCAACTCGGAAGAAGATCCATACCCACCGACGGAACACTTCGAAGAACACGATCAGAAAGATCGAACTCTCCAAGTCGCTGATGGTATTGAGATATGGTTGCAGCTTGATCATCCATGTGCAGCGTAGTGCCAGATCCAACGCAATGACAAAGTAATACACCACAGGCTTATGAATCAGCAAGCGGCGCCGCAGACCAAACGGATGATCGGGAGAGTTACGCTCCTGTACCCCAGCAAAGAGGGTAAGATCCCAATCCTTGGCAACGTCCCAGTAAAAGCTGTAGAGCGAGTTGAGCAAACACGCAACGATCCACGCACGGTACAGACTCGTAGTCGGTGTGCCATTGGTGTTCGCGTTACGCAGCATGGCGTTAAGAATGATAACAGGAAACGCGGTCGAGTACTTGGCCGCGTTGGCAAGATGCTGTCCACCCCAGCCCGTGGACTCCTTGAAAGGGGAATTTCGCACGCGCAGATATTCAATAAGACACTGGCGCAGCCGAATAGCGCTTGGTATCGCCAAGAGTAGTGGTACGAGGTAGGTGCCGCCGCAACCGCGATCCGGTCGGTCAGTAGCAGATCCGTTCCGCGTGAAGAACATGCAGAGACATATGAACAGGTCCCCAAGGACCTTGGCGTAGCTGGTGAGAACATCGGCCAGCAAGATATCCCCGAACTTCCCATCCTTGGCCTCAGCCAATCCTCCCACACTGACGCGGCGTAGAGTTGCGAGTAGTCGACGGCGGCCGGAGTGTGACACGGACAATCTTCGTAAGGGTAGCACGAAGAGGGCTGCGGTCACGGCCAAGTTGGTCATGGGAATCCAGTCATAGTCGATGACGCGTTTCGGATCTCGCCCGGCAAAGGACCAAAATATGAGGATCGAAAGAGCGGAGCTTAGAGAAAGAAGAGTAGCGAGACGGTATGTCGAGTGATGGTGAGGGAGCTGGGTGGTGCTTGACCTTCCCGGATATCGGATTAAGGAGGGGACATCGATCTTTCGAATATGGAGGAAATGAAGGTTGAGGCCCCAGCCCCAAACAGCTTATCAACCAGAAAATGTCAGTTCAAAGCCTTGCCTCCAAGAAGCAAAGTACGGGACAGAAAGGGCAGCTTGGGCAGCTTCATACCTAGGACCACGATGAAGGCAACCCGGTAGGGGAGGGGAAAGGTCAAGCTGAAGGAGTCGAGCTCCGGCTCAACCACAGGATCACCGTCCATTGCGCCAGGCAGCGGTCGATGGGCTCTCCGTCATCGAATGCGGAGAGGATAAGAAATACAAGAAAGTTAACGCAAAGAAAGAGTTGCCAATGATTGGAGTCAACTTCCCGACAGCAACACGTTTCGAGATTGTCAGTGTCAAGATGGAAATTTAAGGTAATTTGGGTTTCTGTAGCTGTCGCAAACAGTTGCCAAGCCCCCCTGTCGCGTGCACTCCTTTTGGCTTGGGGAGAAGACGTCAACCCCTTGTTGCGGGCCCGGCCTGTAGTGACACCCGCTGCACCATCCCTGCCACTAAAAGCCTGGGCTACGACCTTCTGGGCGCCCCCTGCCAATTCCTCAGCTGGAGAGGAACCACACATGGCCGGGGCGGCGCCGGGCGTGCTGCCCTCATCAGCCCAAGTGGAAGGACCGAGGTCCATCCGACCACCACTTTCATCTCAGCTTACTGCCGCCCGTCGACCTCGACAGACATCTAAACCAAACCCAAGAGTCAGACCGAAGCGACCTGATTCATCTACATGCCAAAGCCTCAACGATCCGACTACAGACATTGCGAGTTCTACTGGGCATCGAGAGTTCCCCCCGGGCCCCTGAATACGCGCCCGTGTAAACGCAGCGATTGACCCCCCGACTTCGAGCCCACCCGACCCGAAATCAACGACGACATCCATCAACATGTCACAGACAGCAACCAAGAAGCCTCCCCCGCCGCTCACGAGCTCGCCATATCCATTCGCCGCCGCCCCCGACATCATCCGCGCGCACCAAAAAGATGCCTACTTCCAGGGCGTCCTCACCAACCAGCTGACCGACCTTCACCGGCGTGTCCGCGGTGCCCGCTCCGCCCACTCCTGGGCCACCGAAACCCGCACCGCCGCCGACTTGCTCTACCTCTGCCTCACCACCCTCCTCGGCAACCGCACTCTCGGTGAAGAGTACTGCGACCTAGTGCAGGTCGAAGAGCCAGACGTCGGTGGCAACGGCAGGATACCAGAAACCCAACACCCCGTCGAACCCACCAGCGAAGCCGGCGGCCCCCGTCTGCCTTCGCTTCAGCGACGAGCCGGTTATATCGTCAGCAGCGTTTTGGTCCCCTACCTCTTCAGCCGTCTTCTCCCTTCCATCCGCGCCGCCCTTCGAAAGCGTCTCCAGGATCGTTTGACGGTCCTTGCCCGCCAAGGCCGCGGCGATACCAAGGGCGCCACCCCATCGGACTCTAAAAAGGGCGCCGGCTTCTCGATGGTCTCAACACTCGAGTACCGCGTCAAACGCTACCTTCTCACGCACCTGACCTCCATCACCAGCGGGGCGCACCTCCACGCCCTGACCCTGGCCGTCTTCTACTTCTCGGGCGCCTACTACTCATTTTCCAAGCGCCTCTTCGGCCTGCGCTACGTGTTCACGCGACGCATCGAGGAAGGGCAGGGCGGCCGCGCGGGGTATGAGGTTCTCGGAGTGCTGCTCGTGGTGCAGATGCTCGTTCGCGGGTATCTACACGTGACGGCGCAGCTGTCATCCTCATCACCGCTCAGTGCTGAGGAGGCTAGCACCGAGGCGGGCATTCGGGAGCGGGCGTTCGGGCCGGGCGCTTACCCTAATGTGTCGTTGGACGAGAATGCTTACAGCAGCAATAACGAGCTGTTGGTGGAGATGGGCGCGCCTGGTGGCGGGTCGGGTAACCAGCGCAGCTTGGCGGAGATTGGAAGGACGACGCATACGCCGGTACCTAAGGGCGGGAGGGCGAAGTATGACTTGGCGGCGAATGAGGAGGTTATGGGCTGGATTAAGGGGAGACAGCAGAGGATGTGCACGCTTTGCTTGGAAGAGCTGAAGGATCCGGCGGCGACACAGTGCGGACATGTCTTTTGCTGGTCGTGTATTGGGGACTGGGTGCGCGAGAAGCCTGAGTGTCCGTTGTGCAGACGTGAGACGATGGTCCAGCATATTCTGCCGTTGAGGGTTGCGTAGAGCAGTCCCTTGGAGGGCGGCTAGGGGGGACCAGTTTAATATGCAACGGGAGATATGCCAAAAAGCAGAAGGTTATCAACAGATTTTGGATAGTATCAGGTCGTGACAATGAGGAGCAAATAGCCTGACGCTGCGGTTTATAGATAATGTATATGTAGCAAGCATATTGCCAGGAGATGGAGCCTGTTTTCGTACATAGCCTAATGATTGAATGATCCTACATCTTCTCCAGTCATGATGAGGTCTTCCTTTTGACATCATTTGCTCGTATCATACAGAAGAAGCTGAGTTACAGATTGCCCGATATTAATGTTCTGGTATTTGTTCTAGGTAAACCCTCCACCCATAATTAAATCATCGATCCTTAATCCCATCTGGGTCTTAATGAAGACCCGAGCACCTCGGCGTATGTACACAGGGTCGTGAAATGCATACATGGGGTCTGAAAGAAAGCGAGACACCTCAATGGAAGCATCACGTTCCAGTCCATCTCCAAAAATTAAGCCACGAAGCTTATGGCCGTCGTATTTGTACTTCGCTGCCCCCGAACAGCTCGTAATCATGCACGCTTTCGCGTCATCACATTCGTTAGCACACATCATATGCTTCCCCTTCAAGAGGACGTCTTCCGAGCCAACCATAACAGCGAGTTCGGCACGGGGTACGATATCGGACGGATGTCTTCCTTGTCTTCCGTCTCGGGGGTTCCTGGGGCAACCCTTTGGATGAACTCGGCAATTCCCTCAAAGTAGCCCTCCTCTAGGACACTCGAGTTGTGGTCACCGTTGGGAAGTGGGTGCCAAATCTTTACCGGGGCGTTGGATAGATCATAAAGCTGCTTCATATGAGTGGGTCTGACATGCGGATGGTAGGTTAGCGAACAATTCTATTCCAACCCAACACAGCCTCAACCACAGACCGTGATTCAGAGGTTCTGGAATAAGGTACAGTGGGAAACGCGAAGGCAGAAACTTACGGCACGATCTCGTCCTGAAGTCCACTCAAGAACAGAGTAGGCACCTTGACATTGCCGATCAAGGTGTCGGTAGCCCAGACCTGATGGCATAGGGCGGCAAGGAACCGAGCGGGTGGGATGATGCTGGGTATCAGCTTGCGCATGCTGAGAAAAGTATTCTCCAGAATCAAGCCGACAATGTCGCCCCTGCCCTGGTTCTTGGACACGAGCTTGACACTAACTGCTCCACCAAGACTCTGGCCGTAGACAAGATATTTGTGGTCCCGCGTCTCGGCGCGGTCGCGGAGGTAGTCGAGGGCGGTTTGGGCGTCAATGTTGAGCCCAGCTTCGTCGGGGGTGCCGGTGGAGATTCCGTAGCCACGGTACTCGAGCATAAAGACGTTGCAGCCGACGGCCTGGAGCAACATGCGTGCGATGGGTAGACGGTGGCCAATGTTACCAGCGTTTCCGTGGAACATGATCACCGTCACCTTGGAGTTGGGCCCGCCCTTGGGGCCCCGGATGTAGAAAGCTGACAGCTTCTCGCCATCTTTGGTCGGGATTATTAGTTCTTCGTAGTCTTTGATGCGGTAAAAGCTGGGTCGAGGTATGTCCGTTCGAGAGCCCGGGGGCATGTGAGAGGGATAGATTAGGGCTCTGCAAGTATAAATTGTGTTAGTACAGGTGACGCAATTGGGAGACAAGAGATGGTGGATCACATACTTTTGCTTGAAGTAGAGCAGTCCAGTAAGGATAGCGGCGACTCCCTGGATGGATAGGCAAAAGCCAAGGTTAGCACATGAACAGACGAATTGGTACCATCGACGTCGCCCTGGCGGAGGCCACTTGATAGAGACGGGGAGGGAGAAGGCATTGGACTTGCCCCCTTAGCCAGTCGGCGCGGACGACTCAACAGCCATTCAGGCACAGGGCGGGAGAGGCAGGAATTCCGGGTCATACAGTAGTTGCTATCGCCGGCAGGCGCAAGTAGCTTGCGACGCTGCTCAGCAGAGACACTGTCTGCACCAGGAAAGAATTGCCATCGGGAGCCGGAGGCGTGACAGTTGGAGATGACATGTTTGCCGAGGCGAGCGAGGGTTGAGGGTCGTGAACGGACGCCTGACGGATCGGGTGCCGGCTTCTAGTGGACTTCTCTGGCTCTGCTGGCGTCCGGGCTGCAAGTGTCCTGCGCAAATTGATTGACGTTAGGTACCACGTCCAACGGAGTGACGGGGCTCCAGACAGGCGAGACAGGGCAGCCTGGGAGCAAATGGCGGTAGGAAAACAAAGTCCGCAGGGAAGCTCGCGGTCTGCAAGGTACGGACGGCTAGACACACCCAGGCAAGCCAAAAAGAACTCGTGGAAGTGGAAGCTCCAAGGATGGTCGCCAACTGTCAAATGGCAACCGATGCTTGTTGCAGGGGGAGATTGTCGACGCCACGACGCCAACAGGGGATGATGATGGAGATGTGGATGAAAGTGATGGGGCCAAAGGAGAGTCCAAGCTCCCAGGTGTCCCAGGGAGACGGGACCTGCGGCGTCAGGGCGCCAAAGACAGCGTATGTAGAGTCATATATTAATGTACAAGGAGAGCTCAAATCCCTACTCCAACTTCGATCAGACTCCTGATCGTCGTGTTTGTCTTCTTGAGATACAATATCACCAACATGTTTATCCTCTTGTCGAGGTCGCCATTGAATTGAGACTTTACAACCTCTTGCTCTCAGCCGATACCAGAGACTTCAAGGCGGGCTTTGCTGTAATTGCGCTGCAGGGTTCAAGCTTCATGTACAACTCCATCGGTGGCGCCCCGCTGTCAATGTCGGCGAGGAAGGTGCGTGAGTCGTGATACCTCTTGAGCTATACTGGATTAGGTTAGTGCTTGCTCGCAACGTTACCGACTGTCGAGTGGGATAAACTTTCGGAGTATCATCACGACTTCCCCCGAATGCTAAACAGAAGAAAGGTAATGAGATGTCTTGCTTTCTGTGTGCTCCGGAATTCAAAAGGACTGGTCGTTCTCAAACTACCCCTTTCTTTAACACACGATGCTGAAGTCTAGTTATACCTCCCGTCTACGAAGGCAATATAAGAGAAGGATCGCCGACAAGGAGCTCGTCAGATAGCGACGTGCTAAGCTAGGAACCACTCGTTAACGTGCCTGGCGCTTATGCGGATCCGTATTGCCAAGGTCCGTCAAGTCAGCCCAAGACAGCGATTGGAATGCCGTTCTCGATCACCAGTACCTATTTCATTAGGACTAGCTAACTTCGATACCTCTGTCCTCCATGTTCAGTTTGACCGATCTCCGTGGGGAAATATGTTGCGCAAGGAAGAGAAAAGAGGAGTAAACCATCTCGTCCTTGTATAGCCGCATTTGATTCCCCTTACGTCTAAGCAGAAATTTACCCCTTGGCCCCTTAGCTGAGTTTGGGTATACTCTTGAATCCAACAATGAAGCACCAGCTGCGACAGGATTCAGGAACCAAGCCGTTGGAATGTCCCGAATGGTGGCCATGAAACAGAAGACGTCTAAGCGGCGGGTTGCCATGCGCAACACAGATGGGACGAAAGGAAGCCCGGCGTAGACAAAACGCATTGAGGATAAACAGACATCAATTCACGTCTTTATGCATCAAGAGGATTAGCGCCGTACGTTTTCTCTTAAGCTGGCCCGAAGCCGCAGTACACCTCGCAACAGACATGGCACAAGTTGGTGGTCATATCGGAATTTTCTCTTCTCTTCCACTCACACCCATCATGAAACAGCATGCATGGTTTGCATCTTCAAATCGCAGACCTCTCCGTCCCAGATGCAGAGTTGATGACGTACGAACAACCCCGGAAAGGAACCACCCACGCTCAAGGGTGGGAGCCAATGGGATTGCGCACATGTACGTACGCATGGGACGAACGGCTGTTGGGAACTCTTCAATGCTTGGTGTTGGTACGCAGAATCAGTCGCAGCCCCTGATCATCCAGGTTCATACCCCTGAATCGACGGAGTCAGCTTGGACGGGAGGACTGTTACTCCAACCTGAAGGACCAACTGTATGCAGGGCGGGTTCTCTATCACACCAAGAATACTTACCACATTCCTCCAGGAACAATGGCGGCGTCATTAATGCTGTGAGCGCATTATGGTCCGACCTCACTATAGCCCGTCGCGTTCTAGCAGACATGGGCGAACTGTCTTGAATTCTCCGCTACAGTGGGAGATGATGCATCTCGTGGTGATGTTAGCTGTCAGGTGAGCGGCTCTCTTCAAGCCTCGAGACCTATCCGGCGCTGGGCCTGACCACATTGGAGATCACGCTTACCTTGGCCAAGTCGCGTGCTTCTGGTATAAGACGGTTGCTCTATGCCTTTACAGAGCTGTTTCGGTCTTTCGTCCTGGGTGGTTTCATCGGCTCAAGGTGAAGAAACCTGTTCAGCGATATCAGACGGTCTGATCACTCGTCTTGGCCGATGGGGTTACATCTTGGTTTGCCCGTACCCCAGGTGTCGTCGTAGTCATGGATGCCGGATTTGACTTCTTTTTTTAAATGAATTGAAACGCGCTTGGAGAAGGGGGGGGGTCCCAACCAACCAGTAGCGCGCTTCGTCAGTGTATTGTCCGGGTGTGTTGAGATGCCGGTAGGCGCCATAGCTTTTACGCCTCCGCTCAGCGGCTGTCTGAAAGGCCCTCGAATCCCTTGGGTGCCCAACCCGGCCGGCATGGCTCGGGGAGTCTATCGATACAGCAAGCTGCCGTGCTCCGCATAAGATAGAGGTGAGCAGCGCGAGGTATGTTCTGGTTGAGTGAGATGGGCGCCCCGGTCAGGCTTCACGTCAGGCTTTTCGTCTGACAGAAGCACCGACTTGTTAAGACCGTATCTAGTTTGTAACAGGCGCTTGCCAGGCTTGACGGTGAAGTTATGGTCTGGGAGTTGTGTTGGCATTTGGCTCTTGGAATGAGGATCGGTAGTCCGGGGGATCAACGTCGACAAGGTGAAAAGTGGAAGGGGAGCCACGAGCTAAAGACGGGCCCGGGGCGGGACAGGTGGGCTGTGGATTCGCGGGTGGGGCCCAAATTCCTGCAGCAACGGGACCCGCACCATGGGGAGCTAAAATGCATCAACGCCTAAACTGACCAGCCAATCCTCACCACCATCTGGTAAACTTTTTTTTTCTCCGGTTCTTATCGGCTCGCGAAAAAATTCGACAAGGCCAACTTCAGCCCAGCAAAACGCAGGATCCCAATCAAGAATTATCAGGCGCAGAGGTCACCTACCCGTTCCTGTCAGCATCGAGTTTTCAAAGCGTTGGCTCTGCCCTAGAGGTCCGTCCCGTCTCTGTGTACTTCATCTCAGCTCCAGACCTGTTCGTCTGATTCGGCGCACCGAGCCACCGTCCAGTCCACTTTTATTGACAGTTGTTTTCTCAGCCCGTTTGCCCTCTGCTAAAGACGCACTCAGCCTCCTGCAGTCTCACAGCTCACTTGCGCCCCCATCTCTGAGTGCTGTTCGTTCCTGGCAGGATCTGCACAGAAAGCATATCCGAGTCCCATTCAATTTTTGCGTGAAGTCGCAACCGGCATCCCGTTGAGACTCTGCGTCCGCCGACATTTCCAGGTTCATCATCGACTAGCAACACCAAAAGACGCCTCGATAGGTTGAGCAGAAACATCATTTTCTCACCTTCAATTCTTGCCCGACTAGTCCCAACTTCTCAAGGATTACCGACACGGCAACCTGCTGCCTACTCAGACCCGGTTGTCAGACCAATTCCTAGCAGCGAATCCTACTCAGCCACCCGCAAAAGAGCACTTGGACGCCGAACCACAGCAAATCGCCCTAACTCTAACTGCTTACTCTTCGCCAATTGGAATCACCATCTCTTTCACCGTTAGAGACAACACATCAAACCGCAATCATGGTGTCCTTCTCTTGTGAGGTAAGTCGCAAGCCATTACAATTCTAGCATGGCTATCATGCGTCGTTGTCTGCTAGAGCAGAAGAGCAAGGTCTCTGTCCATGGCAGGCTGCCCTCCTGTACCAGAGTATCCCATAAGATGGTGTTTAGGTATACCACCTATATATGGACGTCAGTCTATCGCCCCTCCCTCAATCCCTGACCTGCCCCCAGGTTTGATACAAAGTACATAGCACACCCAAATCCCCCCAACTCTCCCCTCCCTGTCAGACATATCGCCCCTACTCAACCCCTTCCTGTCCGAGAAGGGCAATCTAAACTGACATCACACACATTCCCGCCCACCATCTCCCCGGGTAACCACCAACTAAAGGTGTCCCTGTGCACCACTAACACCCACCCCTCTTCACCTTTCCGCACGCCCCTCCCCATTTAGAGCTGATCCGGCTGGTCTCCTTACCCTTCCTTGGCTCTTCTCTCGCTCCCTCTCATCTTCAGTCCATTACTTGTTTGGCCTGCTTTGCTTCCAACTTAGCTCACATCATCTTGCTTTCTCTCTCAAACCTCTATTCTCGGTTACATATACCGTTATCTAACCACTCATCCCTTGGGTTATTACAGGTCTGCGGCGACGTTTTGACCAAAAAGAAGCTCGACCCGCATCGCCAACGCTGCTGGGGCGCAAACTTCACCTGCATTGATTGTATGACCCACTTCCCGGGTACTGAATATCGCTCCCATACGGTAGGATCTCCTTACCTCACGTCGCACGATGCCCGGCGGTTGACGTGTTGACCCTGAACCCCGCTGACTTTCATGTAGAGCTGTATGACGGAAGAGCAAAAGTATCAGGGCGCTCTCTACCGACCCAAGAAAGGAAAGGGCCAACAAAACCAGAACCAGAATCAGAATCAAAACCAGAACAGGCACCAGAACAACCAAGCCATGGCGCAACCCGCGTATGTCGAGGAGGTTGCGGAGGATTTTGACACATGGCGCCAGTACGACAACAACGGCAACGCGCCTGCTCAGGCACCCACTCCTCCTTCAGCAACTGAGGCTCCTGTCAATGTTTTCGATTACATGGTCAACCCTACCCCAACCGCCTCGCGGGTTTCCGTTGCGGAAGAGCCTGAGCAGAAGGAGAGCAACGAAATGGTACGCTACGAGTCGAAGACCGAGGAAACCACAGAGAACGCTGTTGTTCACTACGAAACCCCGGTGCCAAGGAAGAAGTCCAAGGACGGAGAGAAGGAGGTCAAGAAGGACAAGAAGAGAAAGAGGGAACTCCACAGCGATACCGACCATCCGATGATTGACGCGCCCCCCGTTTTGCACTCCGGATTGACTGGCGGAATCAGCCGTATGATGAGCAGACCCGACGTCTTCCCTCCCTCGCCAGAGTCCGCAGAGACACCGGCGAGCCCCCTCAAGAAGTCCAAGCACTCGAAGCACCACAAATCGGAGAGTCTCGGCAACAGCCTGATGGCCATGATTTCCGGCTCGAAGCCCAAGAAGACCAAGACCTCGAAGATCAAGGACTCCTCGAAGGACAGGAAGGACGCCAAGGAAAGGAAGGAGAAGAAGTCGTCGTCTGCATCGCCGTCGTCCAAGAAGACCAAGCACAGCCACAGCAAGTCGCTCGAAGCACCCAAGGAGCAAAAGATGATTGAGTACAGGCCCGGTTCCAAGGACGGCGCTACTGAAAAGAACAAGGACAATGAGGTTGTCATCTTCCAGCCCCGTGCCGAGCGCTTCCTGAGCTTCGTCAACAAGGGCCCCGAGAGCGACAAGGGTGTAAGCCTCAACAAGGCACTGAAGCGCTATCACCGCGAGCGCAGCGCGTCGGGAACTAGTGTGAGCAAGGTGGCGGAGGAGAAGGAGCTGTGGCGGTCGTTGAGGATGAGGAGGAACGATAGGGGAGAGATCGTATTGTTTTGTGTTTAGGTAGGTGCGAATGTGGGGGATACATGAAAGAAAGAAACAGGAAAAACAATGTACCAAAAAGGAAGGAACGGTGGTGATACGACGGCGTTCGAGGGACACGGCGGGCTGCCCCTTCCTCTGTTTGTTGGATTATATCATACCATGTGCTACTACTCTGTTTAACATTTCGAAAAGGGCAAATAATGGAAAACAACGGATGCATCTTCAAGTTTACCTTGGACCCCTCTCGGGTCCAGTACACACACATCCCCTCAGATGCATGGTCGTGGTCGCGGGTTCATAACCAACCCCTCATCACCTAATACTCAACAACCAACAAGTGGCAGCGTGGTCAAACGGTGTGGTGCGCTGAGCTCTCATTGCACTTTTCATCCCGTAATACCTCTTAAGAGGTCGTCCGGGTCCGAGGGTTGCGTACTCACGCGCCAGGAAGTATCTTCCCGGCCGCTGCGCGTGGTGCCCTTAGGCTCCTGATCCCCAAACACCCCACGCTTAGGTAGCTGGGAGCCTAGGGGCGTTGCGTGCGGCGACCGGAGTGGTACCTTCCTGGAAGTCAATTTGGCGAGGTGGCGCCTTCCGGTTGTGTTAAATAGGGCTCTTCTACTCCCTCCCACCGAGCAAGACGTCAGCCGTTCGATTCCTGCCCTTGTCCTAAATTTTTTTGCAACTTTTTTTATACGGTCGATAATACGAAATAACGTTTTCTTTTGGTACTACTAGCTGTCTGGATGGATAGGTAGGTATATAAAGTTGATAACGATAGTAAAGCTATCATAGGATCTTAGCGATGCTGAGCGTGCGAATACTACCTACCTACCCTTGTCGTCGAATGTAGATGTATCGTAGACAACGACTATCCTCGCTCGACTCCTTCGGTTGGATGTTACTTCTAGTATATTATTGTGACGCTTAGGGAGAGAGGAACTGGACGGAGGTTTCTTTAACGTCTTTTTGAGAAAGTGCACTTCTATTCTTCCTTTGTCCATGACTCTTTGGTATTAGATTATAGTAAGTTCTGGACACACCAACTGGACGGCTGTCAAGGAGAGACACGGACAAGAGCATGCACAGGCAAGATTTGACAGAAGTTCGAAACGAAAATCAATCCTTTTTATCAATATTATCAAATCGCCTTGAGTGTAAAGTCTTCGCTAAACGATCCTGCGCTAAACTAGCCATATCATCATCTATGGTATAGGCGGCGGGTAGCTCTAATGAATAACTTCTAAACATCCATCTTAGCAGCAGCCTCATCAATTTTAGCCGTTACGATCTCAGTCTCAGGCTCAGCCTGTTCTCCAGTCGAGCTTCCTCCATCTTCTACCGACGACGGCTCCAAGTGTTCCTTTCCTTCATGCGCAGTAGCGCTGTCGACACTCTGTTCCGCGTCCGATACTCCGTTCTTTTCCTGAGCCTCGCCGTCTTGACTTCCTTCTTTTGGAGTGGCTGCTCCGGGTTCGGATTCAGACCCCAAGTTGCCACTCTTCTCCTGCTTCTCCTCTTCCTCCTCCTTCTCCGCAGCAACCTCCCAGTCCTCCTCCACCACTTCCGGCTCCTTCTTCACCTCCACCACCGGCTTCTTCTTCTCCATGATCCTCCTCAGCGTGACAAACGATCTCGTCAACGGAGCTGCCACCTTCTCGGCCTCGGCTGTCGACGTCTTGGAACCATCTCCAAGCCGTTTCCAAGTCCCACGACCAGCAACCGCATTCCAGCCGCCCGCACCACCTGCTCCGCTCTCTGCCTCTCTCCGAACGACGTTCAATGAGTCGTCAGCGTTGCAGAGGACCACGCCGCCGGTTGCCAGCTTGAGACGGATAACCGTCTTCGAGACCGCAGACTTAAGCGTCGTGAGAGCAGACTCAACGGCCTGCGGCGTCGGGGCGATGGTGGAGTTGGCGATAGCCGCTGCTGTGGAAGCAGGCACGGCTTTGATCAGTATCTCCTCCGAGGGGAGGAAGTTGGTGGCAAATGAGACGGCTGTCAGGCCGGATTTGGCCACGCTCTTGAGATCGGAGGACAGAGCTTGCTCCAGCTCTTCGATGGTGAGTCCGAACCGGGGCTCCTTGAGCAACAGCGCGTTATAGGGCTGCTGCTGCTTCGGGGGAGCAACGACCGGGGCAGCAGCCGCAGCCTTAGAGGCGGCGGCGGCGGCTTTGGTGATACGGGCGCACTGCGCAAGTGTCTTAGTGGGAGCAGCGACGAACCGCGGCGTCTTGAAGACGCAGACGTGTCGATGGGGCTCGGGGTCTTGACTCTCGGAGTCGAGGCCGAAGTCTTCGGCTAGACTGTGCAGGAAGGCGCGCTGGGACGAGGGCATGGGCTTGAACCTGAGACGCTTCTCGTCAGGCGAGGAGGCGAAGACACGGAACTCACGCTCCTGAGTCTGTGCCCAGTTGACGTTCTCCTTGAACATCCTGAGAGTTTTGTCGGAGTATGGGATGTGGTCGTCCGTGTGGGTGTCGTCGATCTTGAGGGCATCGGCCAGCTTGCGATTCCGCTGCAGCCGGAGACACTCGTCGTCGCATTTCAGCGAGGACTCCCGTGTCGACGAGGGGTTCACCATCGTGGCCATGCAACGCACTTCCTGCTTGCGGTTCTGGCATGGACAGGTGATGAACGTCTTGGACTGACAAGGCTTGTCCTCCTTGCATGGATATGGAGCGTGACACTGCTCGGCGCAAGTGTGTTCGCAAGACTTGCGTACTTTGCCGCAAGCCTGAGCGCAGTGGGAGCCAGGAATGCCGGCGTCTTCGCACTCGCCTGGCTTATGGCATGTCTTCTTGCACACGTGCGATCCGCACTTGAGCTTCTTTCCACAAGGGAGCCCACAATGGACCTCGTTGTTCCAGCATGGGCGGTTCTTCATGATCTCCTTTCCACAAATACAAGGCTTGTCCATCAAAGACGGGCACTTGGGACAAGAAATGTCATCTGGATGACATGGGTGAGGAACAGTAGGATGACCACACGGTTGGCGCCGTCTACACGGGAATCGGCACTCGGGCGGCCTCGTTCCGCAGGGCTGTGGAGGATAGAGTACGGTGAGCCCGCAGTTGCAGCTGATCTCGTCGAAGACAGCTTCAACACATGACGGGCATTGACCCTTGTGGCAGAGTTGCTGACATGTGTGTTGACCACACTTCAATGTACGGCCACAAACTTGAAGACAGATGTGTTCTGCTTCATAGTTCTCGTTCGGTCCGCGGTTCTTCTTTTTCCGTCTCTCTGCGGCCTTCTTCTCGCCCGGGCAACAACGCTCGCCGCACTCGTGTCTGCCGCAGTTCAATTGGACTTTGCAAACCCTGAAGCACGTCGGATGCTCGATCGTGCCCTGGTGGCAGGCTGACTGAGTGACTGTCCTGCCGCAACGGCAAGAGACGTCGATAACCTTCGAGCACATCCCACAGGGGCCGGTGTGGCATTTCTTCTCACACAGATGACCGCAAGGAAGGACCTTATCGCACGGCTTATCACAGTGAGGTATCGTGTCCTGGCATGATTGCCGCGGAGGTTCTGGCAACGAAGCCAATGCGGTTTTCCCGCATGGACAATGAGTGGCCACATCGGGGGAGAAGGGGCAATGTGTCGATTCTTCGTCTTGGGGATGGCAAGGCTTTTGGCAGGTATGATGACCACAATCATAAGGTCTGCCACAGATGTTGCTGCACCTAAAGGAGCCTTCAAACCAGGGGTCCGAATCATCCGTTTCCGAGGAGCCTTGAAACTGTCCGTAGTTGAAAGAATCCTCAACTTGATCACGTTGATCGCATGGTATTTCCTTCTGCTCCTTCCCGCAGTAGCATGTGGATAAGAGAGGGATCTCGCAAGCTCCGCACAACCCGGGGTGGCAGGTCTGCTCGCAGAAGTGCTCTCCACATGGGAGTAGATCGCCACAGACCTCCTCGCAGCTGAAGCCTTTGCCGTACTCAGTCTCACTGCAGCGTTTGGTCGAAGTATGCTTGCCGCAATAGCAAGTCTGGGAAGGCCCCATCAATGTGCATGGTGGACAAGGTCCCGCATGGCACATCAATGAGCATGGATGTGGGCAAGTAGCACGAGGCTTGGAACATGTCTGTCCACAGGTATGGGGAGGTAGTCCAGGAATAGGCTTCGGGTCGATCTCCTTTTTGCACCAACAGCGATCCGGTCCGGGCTTCTCGACGAGTTGCGAGTTGCAGCCTGGACACCTCCAAGTCAATGTCTGATCAGTATTTTGCTCCTGCTGCTCCGCATTCTTCTCTTGGTTGGCGTGCCATTTCTTGACGCAGGATAGATGAGTGACAGTCCAGCAAACGGAGCATGACCAGATCCGAGTATTGCGCGTTAGCTCATTAGTGCATATAACGCATTCGTACAGTCCGTTGGCAATATCTTCGTGAATTCGGGTAGGCAGGTCAGGCGCCGAAGACTTGGAAGCAGTTGGCGGCGCAGGACGAGGCTCCCTTTGGGGCCTTGCGCGAGCAGTTCTTGGTTGTTGGGTTGGAACTGCAAGTGGGTGACCGGGAACAAAAGCGGGAGCATCGGCCCTAATGCCGGTGCCTGATGCAGTGCCGTCTTCTTCAGCAGTGTGCAGAGCCGCCGCTGTCCCTGGAGGTGGTGCCCGCCCTCGATGAGATACCACGATCGAGCGTTGAGCAGATGAAACTCCTCTCCCGCGTCGAGGACCACCTTCTCCAACTCCCCGCCTTCTTCGTCCTCCTCCTTCCCTCGAAGGCCCTGACGGCGCATCCGGTGTAGGCACTGATGGCGGGGGTACGTTTACACTCGCCGTTTCCGTGGTATTCCTTGAGGGTTCGGCTGGCTGCGCTGGCTGACTGGTTTCGCCACCGGCGTTTGGTCGCTCGGAGCCATGGTGATGACCTCTCCGTGACCTGCCTCCACGTCCTCTGCCTCTGCCTCTGCCTCCCCTGCCTCCCCTATTAGAACCGCCTTGAGGGGTAGCAGTTTGAACGTCCGCCATGGTGATGCTTGAATCCGTTAGACCTTGGTAATGCGTCGCGAATGCGATGATGGAAGACTCGTTGCGACTGTGTGCTGGGTGATGAGCCGGCGAAAAAAGAAGGAAATAGGTTGGTATTATTGTATGCGCTTTTTGAAATACAGCGTCTTCGGATACTGAAAGCAAAAGAAAGATAGAGATGAGCCTGGAAAGTGCAACAGAAGCAGTCTCGGAAGAGAGAAAGTATTTCGGTAAGCACGCTTTGAAGGAGTTATGTCGCCTTTTGAAAAGGGAAGCCGCAGCCGGAACAAGACCTCCACTTGGTGAGCCCAGACTGTGAAAAGTGAATGAAGCCTTTGAAAGGTTTGGACAGACGTGGACGGCTACGGTAAGATTACTAGTGTAACTGGGACAGAAATGGTAATGTTGGTGGCGTTTTCGGGGATTCTCTGCTTTTCGTTGGCTCGTTGCTGCCCGGCCCCACTAAAAGAGGGCTGCGGAAATGTCAAATTCGGTTTCCACACAGGCCAAGCACAGGAAGGAGCTCGCCACTGTGAGTCACGATTAATCATCCCAAATCATTTACTTTCTACTACGTACTTTACAATGCGATAGCAACATCGACTTCTTGCTGCGACCCTCCATTTCTCTTATCTTACCAGGTGTTGAAGAAATGGGAGTTACAGGTTCCGCTTATTGTTGGCTTGTAGAGACTTACCATTTGCAACACCATAACATAACCTCATGCTCTACTTTAGAGAGTGATAGACTTATTGTTGTTATTGGAACCTGAGGCTCTGCGTACGATTTTGCTTTTAGCCCGACTTTATTATCTATCTCATCGTTGTGGTTGCTTTTCGTGGGGAGTAAGCCAAGCCAGCAATAAGCGGGAACCTGTAACTCCCATTTCTTTCACCACCTGCTCACTACCCTAAACTACCTACCTAGCCTGAGCTAGCTTCGCTAATATGGGCTGAACTATTTACCGTGAAGGTGAATAACACCGTCAAATGTTACGAGAAGTTTTGTGACTGTATCAAACCGAGTGGCTGCGCGTGCACCATAGAGGGCCTGATATATTCATTACTTGTGTGTTGAGTGTTAAACAATTGGTAACAGTCGGGACAGGTGATTGCACACGTTATAAGGTTTCCGCCGGGTGGATGAGTGGCAGAAACTGGAAACAGCCGCATGTTAACAAGATTGTCTGCCAGGCCTTCGACATGGCTCGACCATTTAATATGAAGCAACCGAAACTTGCTACTCCTCATCTTTGTCACTAGATGGTGGTATCATTTTGCTATCACGTCAGCCCAGCGGTAGATCCGTAGAACCCAAACATTTGTTTTTTAAACTCAAAAGCTCAGTCTTGTACCGGAGTGGTGTCACGTCGGAGCCCGTGGCTCCCGGACCGCATCCCGACTCCGGCCCCGTCACATCCACTCCGGCGCGGATCCCCACTCGAGCGGGGAGCCGGAGGGTGTGTGGGTCCCATGCGTGCCGATCAGGAGAAACTCCATTCTGTTCCATTGGTTTTACTTGGGGGTTGAGAAAAGTCCCACCACCACAACCCCCAAGTAACATGTGACCACCAGCCAACGAAATACTTCCATCACGGAGGTATAGGCACGCTCGGCACGTAGTAGGCTCGACTACTGAAGGGTACCACTTCAATGCGCGGTAATCGCTGCCCTGACATATTGGCAAGTCCATCACCCTTTGTGCATGACTTTCTGGTTCTTGCCAGCCATGTAATTGGACGGCGACTCGAGACGATGCACACAGTTGTGTACACCATGTAGAAGAAGCAAGCGCAGCGATACAGTGGGGACTGATCGTGCATTGAGGCTTGTCGGATTTGGAGGTCTTGGGAGGCACAAAGGCCTGGATGGCTTGCGTAGTGTAGTGGCGCGCATGATTCAGTCTATTTGATTAGTGCCAGGTGCCCATGGTCATCTGTCCCTTCATCTTCCCAGCATGTTTTATGCTTTCACCGCTCGACCTTCAGGAGAACACATACCTATGCGTGCTTGAAAATCGTGATTAGGGGACGACAGGCATTGAGTGGATGTACGGATTTTGCATGTGCATATTCCGTTGTCAGGAGTCGTCACGGGCCGGTAATCCACATGGCCGTGGTGATGGAATGGGCCCAGTCGACGCACGCTTTCTCCCCTTGCCTCAACGGTTGAATGGTTTCACATCAAATGGGCAGGCTCGTCGACAACAGGCAAACAAACCAGCAGTTGCGGAGGAATTGTAAATCGATAATCTGCCACAGATCGGGGACTCTCGATGACATTCCGGGCGTGACAGTTGAACAATACCGTACGGACCGTCGGACCTAATAGGTTGTACATGGGATGTACTATCGAACTTGGCATCCGAAAAGGGTGTTGGTGAAGGCGTGCAAAAGCGCTGACTGATATCATGTCGCCCTCGACTCTGGAATACCGGCGTATCTCCTTACCAAGAGGTCAGAAGGAAGATATATTCAGGCGCCTCTTCAGCCGCGTTTCCTCTACTTCCCTGCCATCTGCCGTCGTACCATATGGGCGGCCCATTGGCGATCCCTATCGTCCCTTGTTTCTCAAACACCATCCATTATCTCAACCACGGCAACTAGTGCTCACCTGATGCCTGATGATACGAATGGCGCCAACGGAAAAGCTGTCTCTCAAGAGCAGGTACGTACCTCTGGGCTGTTCGAGATAGCCGAGACGGGTCTGAATTCCAGGCTGTTATTGGCATCCTTCTGGGTCAAGTGTTGCGTTGAACGTGAAGGTCGCTTGACCCGTTTCTCCGAGTGATGATCAACCCTGGTTGAGAGGCGACAGTCGTTTGAACCGGCAAGCGGCTCCAACCGACGTCCGTGATGGTTGAAGATCCGCCACATCCAAATGAAAAGCCAAACTCCGACCGAGCAGAGATGTGGTTTCGGGAGGCCAAAGCGTGCGAATAAAGTCAAGCTTTTTCAAATGGGTCCTGTTATTAGGGGTCTGTTGGCCCCTACGGAGAAATCATGCTGCCAGTCATCTGTCGACAGCGCGCTAACACCTTAGGGACAACCAGGCCGGGGCGTGGCAGGCTTCGCTTACGCCGTACCGGTACCGGCACTAGGCCCAAGTGAGCGTCAATCGGGCTTTCCGTTCTTTCAGGGTTTTCACATTGACGGTTTTCAGTTGGTCCAGTTGCGGCTTCCGGCTTTCTGACTGCGACGGCGCGCAAGAGCGACGGCGGCGGCGGACGAGTAGGAAGTGGAAGGTGCGATTGTGGGTTTGCTTTGATGGCTGCTTTTTAATGGCAGGATGGGCGCTCCACTGACCATCATGGGCCGGTATTGGGCCCTCTGATTGGTGCATGCGACGCGTCGCTGCCGGGTAAAGACCCCGCCTCCTCCACTCTCCCCCACTCTCACTGGTTCGCCGGCCTGGGATTCCTCCTCCTGCCTACCGGTACAGGTAACTGTCAGACTGTCAGGTCAGACAGGTACCATCACTCAGCTACAGCACCAGGCTGCCTCTTCAGGTTTTTATTGCCCGTTCGTGCCGTTCTTTCATCACAAGCACGTCGCTGCACCATTCATCACCCACACGATTCGAACTTCCAGGTTCATCTTGACCATGGTGTACGTAGTTGGCCATTCACATTCACCAGTCGAGTGGCCGGCCTTGTTTGCCCACTCAGCGCACTGCGCTCGACGCATCGACCAGCATTTAAAGTCTTGTCACTTGCATTGATTGCGCTGACCATTTCTGCCATTGGATTTGCTCGCTTTAAGAACGGGCTAGCTTCCAGAACTCCTCTCGTCGTCCCAGCTATCCCAGCTGCATCGGCCCTGTCCTTTTCATGTTCTGATTCTGTCAGTCTCCATTCGCCATCGCTCACTCTCTGCCAGTTGCAGTTGCAGGTGCCTGTTGTTGCGGTTAGCGTGCCGCAGCAAATAAACCACGCCGCCTTCTTTCCCCAAAAAAGCCTCCATTTTCTCTTTCTCACTGAGCACACGAACTCAGTCTCTTACCGCACGCCAACAGAGTCCTCTCCCCCCCTGTGCGACACAGGCGTGGATTCACCGTCTCAAAGCTCGCTCGCAGGCATTGTCGCGAGCACAGCACCTACCGTCAGGGCTTTCCATTGACGGGTACCGGATACATCGCCGGATGTTGGAGACTGGATACACCATCCCCATCCCAGTGACCGAGACCAGATCCAGGTCACTTAGCCCGCCAGGGACCTCAGTCCAGGCCAAGAAAGAAAACCGCATCCCCGAATCCGACCCCGACCCTGACCTGGTCCCAAGCATTGTTGTCTCGGAGGAAAAGACAAGGATATCTTGTCTGCTGTGCCGAGTGCAGTGTGTTGTGACAGTCTCCCGGGTTCAGAAAATCACAGAAATACCCGTTGTATTTCGCTCACGTCTTCCGATTTCCACCCTTTTCTGCGCCAGTCCATGATTTCTGTGTCGAGGTAACAACAGGTCGAGTTCCGAGAGAGCATCGACTGCCGCGCTCATCACCATGGAACCTGTCCCAGAGACCGAGCGAATGGAGGAGTTCCGCCCCTCTCCCCTTCCTAGTTTGAGAGTCAACGCACCCGAGTTCGACTACTTGCGCAAGCCGCCCACCCTTCGCCGATCAACCGACCCCTCTCCAGCATCCCCCACCTCACCATCTTGGTCAACTCCCACACTTCCCTATCGCCCTCGCGCCTCCTCGCCGCTGTCTACGCTTCATGTCAGGTCGAGGTCAGCAGTAAACCTAGCACCGCCCATGGCGCGCACCCAGTCTATGCCCGGCGTAAATGGATCCGGCCATCTTCTTTTCTCACCACATATCCGACCACAGAGCCCTGCTCAGTCGCCGAGCCGGGTCCGTCCCCTCCGCAAGCCAGTCGACGATGTTTTCCCTTCCTCGCCAACTCGCATGTCGGTCCTCGACCATGAAAGGCAGCTTTCCGAGAGAAACAGCTCGCCAAACCTTACCCTGGCCTCAACGTCCACAGCGGCCCGACTACGAAGACCCTCTTCGCCTTTGCGACTCGTTCACCATTCCAGCACCACATCGTTGTCATCCATACCATCGACTCCTTCTTCAGTCGCATCGTCGCCATCCTACCGAGTTCACGACTCCTTTTCCAGCAACTACTACGCATCCTCCATGCCTTCAACACCCACCTCGATGAGATCCAGGAGCCCCAGCATTTCCAGTCTTGAAACCATCCCAGACACCCCAGATGCCGAGGAGGCTGCTTTGGAAGCCGAAAGAATTGCGCAGCTGAAGGCCGCGGCGGAGGCGGCGGAAGGTGGCGGTGATGCCAAGAGCAAAGCGAGTACGGACTTGCGAGGCAGGACGCTAGGGTTTGGTTCCAGGGACAAGCGCAAGCGATGGAGTGTCTGCGGTGCTGAGAGAAGGCAGGATCTCGACTTGGAGACCATCTGGGAGGATTAAACCTTTCGGCGTGTTCTCGCGACTCTCTGGATCTGGTGCCGTACCAAGATACGGCACCCAATATCAGCAGTGATATCCAGACAGGCAGATGCGCCTTGGCGGATCCGATCTGGCTACGAGGACGAGGCTATCTTCTTTGCATAAAGGGCGGCGGCTTTTTTTCCAGTCTTTTCTCCTTTTTACCAAGCATATCGGCATCGAGTTCTTTCAACCATTGGGAAATATTGGCGGCGTTTGGTTGGGGGATGGAATTATTCCTTTCGATACCCTCTCTGACATGGGCATCCGACAATTTAAGGACGCCTATGACAGCAGCCCTTTTTGTGCGTTGGGTAACTTGCGATGAATGTGGTGGGGGTTTGTTCTCAGCCATCATCATGAATGAGGTCAATCTGTCGTTTTCATCATGGGTTTTTTTTTTCTTGTCCTTTCGCTCGTTTCGTTTAGCGACTATGGGGGGTTTCGGACTGGACTGGAGTGGACTGGACTGTATGTTATCATCGGATTCCCCTATGGCTTGAGGGGTCAAGCTGTCATAAGCGCTCTATAGGATTCGCTTACTTCTATTCATATCATCTTCAAACTGTAATCACTTCCCTACACTGATGCTTGCTCGGCGATTCTCGACTAGGTGATATGCAGATATGGATGCAGTGAACGTGTTGGTACTGATGTGACAGACGACTTTGCACCTGAACCACACGAAACAGTTGGCAGGGACATTGACATATTGGGCGGTGGTGCAGTACAGATGCTTAAAGGAGACGGTTGAGGATACAGAACGCTTGAATCAACATGCTAGAGAGATGTGAAGTGAGAAGTGATGCTTCTAGAATCCATGCCATAATCCTTCTCCCTTCAGTATTTGATATATCATCAGCCTCTCCTTACCCATAATGGCGCCTCATTATCTCGACATACCCGCTCTCAGTTCTTGAATAGACCGAAAACCGGTTTCAACGTATTGATGGTGTGAAGTAATTGTCACCGGTATTAACCCGCGACTATGATTTCAGTAGGCTTTGGCAGTATCATTCTACATAGCGGCTTCTTGTTATAACCCTTACAGACTTGCAGTAACACATGGGTCATGGGTAGTTCATGAGCATCGACTGTACGGCCATTTAGACCCCTGACGGCTTTCTTTGGTGTTCATTTTGGTAAACTGATTGGCAGGCAGATGTACCTCGTTTGCCATGATCCTCATACTTATAGATATAACTTTGAACCTTGACTAGTCAAAAGGTATCCTCCTCAAACTCTCCATCTGTCCCCTCTTCCTCATTTCCTCCGCCGCCGCCAGACTGCTCGGTACCTTGATGCCGCAGCAGTCGCCCCAACCAGTCGGCTGATGCACATGCCTCTTACCATCACTATCATCATAGACCTCCACCTCGCCGCCTTCCTCCTCATTCTCCTCGCTACCCACAGCGTTGGGATCTTGCTCGCTCATACCCTCCGCCGCTGGAATCAACGACCCGAACAAGAAGTGTTGCATAACCGGCAACTTCTTCAGCACCTCAGACACAAACATACTCCTCATTCCTCCCTCAATCTTCTCCCAGTTCTTGGCGCTGCTGATATCATCCAGCATTGGACTATGCCACCTCAGCCCTTTCACCGTCTTGGTGCTATTGACAAATGCCACCTGACCCAGGTACAAGAAATCATGCCCAAACTCTTCGAGAGTCAGCTCCTGATGGATCGCCCGCGGCGTGATAAAATGGTGATGCAACAGCTGGCTGGCGCCAAACAGGAACGGCAAGAACTGGTAATCATCCAGTCCCCACACGCCGTGAGACCCGGCTGGCTCGAGGTAGTACGTCATTTGGATCAGGCGCATGACTTCGAGGTAGCGGGCGAAGACGCGGAGCACGAGGGCTTTGAAGTCGGACTTTTCGATGACCGAGAGCTGGTACAGGCACAAAAGCCACATCATGAAGTTGAGCTCGTGGCCCGAGCCGTAGTCGATGCGCGTGCGGTTGCCGAAGGATTGGTTGAGGTAAGCCGAGGCTTCAGTGACGGCCGCTTCTGGAAGTTTCCCTCCAGATCCAGAAAAGGCGGCGTGCCACTGTGAACCGCGCTGCTTGACCTTGTCGAGAAAGAGGCGGAAGGTCTTATTGCCGAAGCGAGAGCCGCCTTGGTCATCTGGTGGAGACTCCTTGCACAGCGCTTCGGTCTCGTCGAGAATGCGGAGAATGGTCTTCACGGGCTCGCTGAGGCCCGAGTCCTCGATGGCCGAGATGGGCGTGTCGGCCACGGATTCGGAGAGGGAGAAGACGAAGGAAAGGATGAGGTTGAAGGTGGGAGAGGCTAGGAAGAGCTCGTGGTCTTTCCGGAGAAGAATACGTCGGACGGGGGTCCGGAACTCAAGGGTCGACAGGTCTGGGCGGGGAGGCAGGGCGGGGGTTTCTGGTACCGGAGTCGGGTTCGATGGTTCTTGCCTTCGGCGCCGTGGCTCTAGTTTGGGAATACGGTCTCGTAGATTCGGGATGGCCTGGCCGGCTTTGGAGACGGTTTGTCCTGTGGCTGTTGGTGGTCCTTGGCCGGTTCCGGGCCCTCCCCCTCTCGTTGTTAGATCCATGATGAAACTTGTGTGATTTAAGCAGACTATGGTGGACTCCTGCGTCGTCGTGTCGTAGCTGACTAGATTCCAAATTTCGGATGTGGTGACTGAAGCTGAGGATATTGGTTCCGTGATGTAGGAGGAGAGGTTCCAAGTGTAGATGTAGGAAGGAAGTTTAGTGACGGGCAATCCCCTGAATGCTGGCATCTACCCCGCCGTAGAGCCATCGTGGGGCAGGCAAAGTGCTAACGCCCTGAGGTGTAATGGCGTTCTTAGGCGGGGCCGGGGCCGTTCGCGACTTCGTTCCACTGGCTGGGCTGGGCTGCAGCTTCCTGAAAGCTTGGCAGGCACTGCTGGGCCCGCCGCTGGGAAGGAACGGAGTGGGGTCATCTCAAAAGCTAGCGCCCCCGGGGCTGCAGATCCCGTCGTGGAGGAACGACCCGCCTTGAACATCCCGCCTTCAAATCTTCACTCGCGCCCGCAGAACTGAAGCAATCTCAGTCACAGCTTGATCTCAGCCGCTGTCTGTCACAACCAAATTTCAAGCCCCGGCCACCTTCACCGACCCAAATACCACTCACATCATGACCACTGCGGCACCCGAAGCGTCCCTCAACGCCCTTCCCCGGGCTGATGGATCGGCCAGGTATTCGTATGCTGGGTACACGGTCACGGCCTCAGTCAACGGACCCATTGAGGCTCAGCGCCGGGATGAACACGCTTATGAGGCTCACGTCGATGTCATCGTACGACCCTCTGCCGGGGTAGGAGGTGAGAACATGATAATGGCACCACCATCCAGGAAAGGGACTACATCTCACCCACTTCGCTTTTCTATATAGGAACACGAGAGCGCCATCTTGAATCTATCTTGCAGTCCTCTCTTTCTCAAATCATCCTCGTCAAGAACTTCCCCCGTTCCGTCATCCAGATCGTTCTTCAAATCGAGAGCACGCCTGAAAATGCTTACGTCAACACAAAGCTGGTCCAGGCCAGTTTGGTAAGAAAATTCCCAACCTGTTCCCCATCTGCCATTAGGCTATAGCTAATCCTGGCAACAGAACCTCCCCATCATCCCAGCCTTATTCCAGACCGCCGTTCTCGCTCTCTTATCGGCTACTGTGCCAATGAAGGCAACCGCCACATCCACAGTCGTCGCTGTGGTATCCGAGGATGGTTCGAAGGAGATTGTGGCTGATCCCTCCCCCAAGGATATCGGTGAGGCCACCTCGCTACACGTCCTTGCTTTCACTTCCCACGATGAACTTCTTCTTTCAGAAAGCGAGGGCGACTTCACCGTCAAGGAGTGGGATGACGTATACGAAAGGGCACAGCAGATTTGCTGCCAGACTGCCTCGAAGCAGGCAGGTATCGATATGATGCTTGACGATGACTCGTCCGGCCCAAATATGCGCCATTTCCTCCGGTCGGCGCTGGAGACCAAGGTAGCATCCGATCTCTACTGGAAGTGAAGCTACATTCGGTCTTAGACAGTCTGCTCGCATCTCGCGCGTTTCAAAAGATGAAGGGTTGAGCATTCGGCTCGTGGTGTTTCCGGAATGAAACCAATAGGCCTTTTCGCCGGTTGACGGGACAAGTGCAGCTTGCAATGCGACTCGAGAATCCTTGACGCCGTGGAGAAAAGCCAGTCTGGGCAGATACGGACCAGACACATTCAAAGGATAACCGCTCCCCTCCCGGCACAATTACACATCACTTGGCAAAGCGGCGATTGTGATCGCGATGGATATCAAGGCAGCGGAGTGGATAACAACCTCACGTGAGATTTTACTTGGGTTGCTGTGCATCGGTTCCTTTGACGAAACTATCGCCGCTTCAAACGCACAAGAGGGTGGGTCCGACATAGGGGTTGCGTTTGGAATTTCCCAGGCCAGGGCCAGACCCCTGTTTCATGTCGCCTTTCCAGGCACTCCAAACTGTGACATTGGGGACTACGGTCTTGGTGTCTCTGGTGTGCCTGAAAAACCAATCGACAAGTGAAACGGAGATAATGGGTGCCTCAATGTGACACTGCGGTTGTGGAAGCTATCCAATCCAGATGATGGGAACCATCGAACTTGATCCATATCGCAGTCACGCAGCTATGAGCCTCGAGGTGCCGGTTTGGTGCCCCTGCATTGGGCTTTTCGGGAGCGACTACTCTTCGCCTCCGTACGAGTCAGGCTTAGTTCTATGCACCACACAATTTTCAGTCCCATTCCGACTTCTTGACCATGGTTGTGCTCGCCTTTTCTCTGGCTGTCTACGCGGTCTGGACGCCATCAATGCGCAATGGCATTTGTCTCTTTCCAGCGGGCCAAACAGGGCTTCACGGAACACCACGTGGGTTCCGTTGATGAAGGTCTGGAGTGTAAGTTTGTGCAGTGAGAAGATCGAAACGAAAGCGCTTGTGTTATTATGCGGCTTCTGAATATCGCGAAAGGCATACTAATTAATGCAGAAACGATCTCTGGTACCTCGCGCCCTGGCCGGAGACGGACTGCCAGCGCCGGCGCCTGTACCCCGGACGTTCGCCTTCAAAACCCCAGCCGCACCGGGATACATGAGACGTAACTTACACCTTGAATCTAGTGTACCATGATGCTCTGGACCTCTCCGCGCATCATATGGGGGGGGGGAATATTGATACGAAGCTTCGAGTTATGCGAGAATATACTCGAGGACGCCTCTGTCGCGAGCACTGGGAACATCCAAAAGTTAGACAAACCGATGGCATAATTACAACGTGCAGCATCCATCTTCTCCTGCAGATACATCGTCCCGTCTCGACAGGCCTATCTCCGCGTTTCGATACCCGCCATTGCAGCTCTATAACGCTGTAGCCCAAAAGAAACTGTCACAGGAACCTACTCGGACTTGGAATCCCAAATTAGGATAGCTATAGTATACCAATGCGTATAGTGTACACATTCCGGGGTAGCCTAGGAGCTACAACTCCACCCCCTTGCCGCACCCCGAATACGTCGAACAGCTCCATTCCGATCTCACAGATTGTGACCCGCCGAAACGTCCACCACTACCTATCCCCGGCGCCCCGCTCCCCTCCCGGACCTGTCTCGAGGTATTAAATCACAAGCACGACTGATGTTCGTTTTTTGCCTTCGTCGTCTGCTCCTCATTCGTGTGCATATTTGCTACTTTCACTGTCTATACCCTTATTTCCAAAGACTTCCATTCTTTCCGCCTCAGGAGGCACCTACATTGTCAGAACTCTGGTAGTTCTCACTCTCACTTATCCTAGCATTTCTTTTATTATCTCTGACCTCCGCACTCTTTCGTTGGAACGCCCAGACGATTCCCAATTATTTGACGGCCCAATCAGTGTCCTAATCACGTCGAATAACGATCACGGAATAAGACTATCGATTAGCGTTGGACCTCCTTTTCGGCAAAACTTCTCTTGGGCAGCGTATTCAGATATATAAGCGGCGACTCTACGGCACACACTGTGACCCGTTCCCAACGACAAGCGATTCTTTTCACGCTCCAAAGCCATACAAAGACCACGTGCGTATCACTGGTCACGATCCCACAGCGATTTGTGCCAATTGTTCGTATTGTCAGCAAAAAGACACAGGCAGGAACACCGTCACACGGGATCACATACCCGCGCCCCAACTAAGATTGTTGGCACCTGCATATCAGATCCAGGTAAGTACTTCTGCCCTTTTGCTTTCTCTGCTGTCTTAGGTTCTTTCTCTCACATTAAGCGCCATGTTGGCTTTAATTTTGAGAACATGAAGAGATCTGGACGAGTCCTGACTAGGGAACCCTGGGAAACATACAGACCCGCTAACTGCTCGTTATCAACTTCCCAGATTCGCCTCCTGTCTTTGATTCCTCTTTGGCCTATTGTGTAACGTGTGAGCACAATCACGCTATATCACACTTTCGAGCCAAGTTTGCAGCGAAACCCGAAACGCGAGACAACCGCTGCCGTCGTTTGGTCTTTGCCAGACACTCTGTACTTGCTCGTTTGCGTCCGGGCACAGATATTTATTTGGCTAGGACCATATCAGCTATCACTCTCTCAGTGACGTCGCACTCGGATTTTGAGGACTCGACTCACCATTCTCAATTCCCGTCGCCGTGTTGCACCTACCGTTGCACTGAGAAGATCGCATTGCAGCAGGTCGCATCTTGCAAAGGCCTTCTTTCTTTGTCCTGGTTCCGTGCAATCCGACAAGTCAATCGGGACTCATTGTCGAGGTCCCTTGCAACAATCACACACTGTACGGATTACCTTGCAGCACTCCAACGTCCCCAATCTTTTGGTGACTCTTTACCCCATACGCAACCCTACAATCGCGGAGCTAACCAGGCGGTTTCCCAGTGCGGCCTTCTACCAGCCATCTCGAATCATTCGCCAATTCGACCGGGTTCTTTTGCAGGAAGTGAGCTGAGCCGGCGCGTTTTGTACCTGGCTACCAAACGAAGAATTGGCTAAACTCGGACTGCGGCAAAGCAAAGCGGAGGATCTGCCGAAAATAGACAACGGTACCTACCTTACCTTCCACCACGGTAACACCTGCGCTAAAGACAGATCGATCGATCCACCCAACATGCCCTTCACTAGCAGAGACCCTGTCAACATGCCGCTGCCGGCCCCAATCTTGTCGCCCACAGCGATCCACCCAGCGCTGAGCGATTCGGCCACCTCGCCTGCCCTCGGGAGCGGGAGTGCTGGGCCTTCTCATCCCAGCAATCCGGCTGACTTTCCCTCTCACCCACACCCGCTCCTCCTTCCGCTTCCACGCACCCGCCCGTCGTTCGCATCCTTGGATCAGTGTGCCTCCGATGGACTTACCAAGGCACGCTTCTCCGATGTTGCTGACCGCCCAAAGAGTTCATATGCAGCTCTAGGACGTGCATCAGCCTTGGATAGTTGCGCCATCTCCGACGCAGATACCGCAGCTGGAACCCCCAATCTCCGACATGACGGCCTGGACTCCGTGACACCCAGACAGACTCCCAAACCTGCATTCGCTTCTCCCCTTTTCTCTTTAGATACCCCCGTGCAGACGGACTACAACCGGGCGCGATCCGCGCAACCTCCCGCTTCAGCCTCGGCCGCAACCTTCGCTCACTCGCAACCACCACACGTTCCCAGACATAAGAAGAACGCCCTGTCGATCGAGTCTGTGCCTCGGCAGACGATTATGAAAGCATTGGCCTCGGTGGCCCGCAATAACAGACCTCAACCTCTCTCTCTTTCCGGCATGCTGTCCGCCCACAACATGCCTCAGGACGGCGGCAACCGTCCCTCCACTTCGTCGTCGCAGAAGCTGTGCGACGCCCTCAACGGCATTGCCCTGTCCGGCAGCACCTCGCTACAGTCACCATGCTTCTACCACAACCGCTTCGACGACGCAGTCGATATCGACAAGGTTCTGGAGGAGATCAAGAACGATGAGTGGATGTCGCATTCTCGTCTTGTCCAGACGGCCACAGGTGTACGAGAAGTGTCTAAGCAGCTCCAACGACGCCCTATCCGACGAGCCGTCAAGAACGTCATGATTGTTACCAAGGCCCGCGACAACCAACTGGTTGTCCTCACCCGCGAACTAGCCCTCTGGCTTCTCCGGAGCCCCCGTTATGGCTCCGACCTCGGAGTAAACGTTTACGTCGACGCCAAGCTTCGGAATTCGAAACGATTCAACGCCGCGAGCATCACCGACGAGAACCCCCGTTTCAGGACCATGCTCAAATACTGGTCTCCAGATCTTTGCTGGAGTCAGCCCGAGAAGTTTGATTTGGTCCTAACACTGGGCGGCGATGGCACCGTTCTCTTCACATCCTGGCTATTCCAGCGCATTGTCCCACCAGTACTATCATTCAGCTTGGGAAGCCTGGGCTTCTTGACCAACTTTGAATTCGAAAGGTACAAGGATCACCTAAATCGCATCATGGGTGACGATGGTATGCGCGTCAACCTGCGCATGCGCTTCACATGCACAGTGTACCGCGATGGGCCACTCGGACATGAAATGGAAGAAGGCGAGCAATTCGAAGTGCTCAACGAGTTGGTCATTGACCGAGGGCCGTCGCCTTATGTGTCTAACCTTGAACTCTATGGAGACAACGAGCTGTTGACCGTGGTCCAGGCGGATGGTTGCATTTTCTCTACTCCAACTGGTAAGTCTATCCACAGCCCTTAAAAATCCAACAGGAGAAACCTGTCGCTAACATGATTTCCCCCACCACAGGCTCAACAGCATACTCCCTCTCCGCCGGCGGCTCCCTCGTCCACCCCGACATCCCCGCCATCCTCCTCACGCCCATCTGCCCCCACACGCTCTCCTTCCGGCCCATGGTCCTCTCCGACACCATGCTCCTGCGCGTCTCCATCCCGCGCAACAGCCGTGCGACCGCCTACTGCGCCTTCGACGGAAAAGGCCGCGTCGAGCTTCGCCAGGGTGACCACGTCACCATCACGGCCTCCCAATATCCCTTCCCTACCGTCGTCCGCACCGACGCCGAGTGGTTCGACAGCGTCTCTAGAACATTGCGGTGGAACACGCGCGGCGCGATGCAAAAGGCATTTGACGCTTCCTCGGGAGGAAGCACGGGAAGCGATGCGGGCGGGGAGCAAGAGGAGGAAGGGTGGGATATTGATACGGATTCGGCTTGTTATGCGAGCGAGGAGGGGAGCGTGAGTGCGAGTCCGTTGAGGAGGCAGATGAGTCTTTTGGGGATGTGATTTTTTTTCTCTTGGATACAGAGCGATCGGTTCTTGGATCGTTGGAAAGAAGCAATGCGTTTCGAGAAGGCATAAGCGATGGATTTTTTACTATTTATTGCATCATGTGGGGAGTGAAATATCCTGAAGGAAGTGGACAGAGCACGAAAGAGCTTGATGATTCGATGGAAGTTACGACATCATGAACGAAGACTCAATCACATTGCTAGGAAGAAAGGAAACACGCCGAGGACCGGATTAAGTGGAAGGAAGGCATGGGTGGAATTATAGAGTACACGCCGAACGTGCGCTTCTGAAAGGAGATATCTTTGGAAAGGTATTGGATTCTAAACAACTGGCGTCTACGGAGTTTCTAGTTAGGCGGCCTTCTTTTTATTTTGGCTACATAAGAAAGGAGTGGATGGAATAGCCAGATCCTCTGGACAATGAACACTAGTGAATCTTGTCATCCTGGTACTTAACCATATCACGGAAGTATGCTCTTTATGTCATCTGTTTGTTACTGGCACGACTGGCTCGCTGAACACCCCCTTTTACGCATTGGGAAGTTTGATACACATGCAAGAATAGCAAGCTAAAACGAGCGATAGGTAGCCAATACGTCACTCAGTGCCACACAGTTGATCGACCAGGCATGATTTGTACATCCATAGTGTAGTTATTTCCTTCCGCCGATCTTGACTCTACATTATCAAGTACAATATCAGGCACATCTTCTGATACAAATGGGTCAATGTTTAATAAAAACTTCGCATTCTTCCGCTTCCCCGTCCCCCGGCCTAGAATAGAGAGACTGAGTCTCCCGATATACAGGCAAGTAAACCAAACAAGAGCCTGTGTTATTTTGTTTCGCCTTGAAAACCCCGGCACCCAGGAAACCGAACCGGCCAATGCACGCGTGCTGTATAGCGGAAGGTGTCGCTGACAGTAACTGACATATATAATAGCGAAACAAGGAGCCAGTATCAATGAGCCATCAAATACCGCTGAGATAGATATAGCCCGCTAATTTCCACCACGCCTAAGCCTAAGCGCCCGAAGAAAATGTGCGTTGAGTATCAACCGACGCGCGGGGGGGGGGGGGGGGGGGGGGTTTTGTTTTTAAAATACGAGATATTATTATGTCGCTCCAGGAGAGAACATAAAACGTAACAAAAACAAACACTGATTATAGAATGCCCCGGTTAACTTTGGTCAAA
>MU839090.1:558512-606731 GCA_030685235.1 Copromyces sp. CBS 386.78
CGCCCCCGCCGCCCGCGCCCCCCCGCCCGGCCGGCCCCCGCCGCCCGCCCCCCCCCCCCCCCCCCCCCGCGGGGTTTTGTTATTATAATCCGAGATATTCTTCTGTCGCTCGAGGAGAGATCCTACTCCGTACCATACACAGACACTGATGATCGAAGGCCCCGTTTCACTTTGCTCAATGACTAAGATTGGACGAAGACATCAGACCTCTTCCAAGCAGACACACCTCATCACCGCCAATTTCCCTGACTAAGGGAAAGCAACCCCGCAACGGCATCCGCATCTCCCTTCTTGCTTGGACTGACTTCCCCACGCATAAACCGCTCGACCTCGTCTAAGCCATCATCTTCCAAAGGAGGGGGAGCACGGCGAGAAGCGGTTGGGCTGTGGTTGCTGTGATTCGGCGTGGCAAAGTCTTCGTAAATCCTCAACTCAGAAGCTCCTCCGCCGCGTTTATCTCCTCCTCCACGGTGATACTGTCCCCTACCACCACCGTAAAGAGGGGCGGTGTTAGCACGGTTGCCGGATAACAAGGACGATGGGCTCGACTCTATTACTGCGTGACGGGCCGGTGTTCGGCGGGGATTCGTTGTCGTCTTTTCGTAATTTGACGACGACAAGGGACCAGATGGGAGCAGGCGTCGGTTCGTTGGTCGAATAGCGGAGGAAGGTTGGTGGTAGGAGAAGCGGGGGTTTCCGTTCTCGTCTGGGCTCCAGTTCTCTTTGTCGGACTCGTTGCCTTGTGGGGAGATGAAGAGAGAAGACTTGGGCTTGGAGTACCTGAAGTCCGCCGTGTCTGTTGCAAGGGACTGTCGCTTGCCAGCCCAAGTATTGTTGTTGTTGTTGTTGGGCGTCTCTAGCCTTCCCGTGGCGCTCAGCCCTTTTGTCAGTCGGGGTCTCTTGGTCGAACTGTCTGCCCGCGGGGTCATCCCGCTGATGCTGGCGTTGCGCTTGTTGCTCCTGCTGGGTTGCAACGGGCTGCCTCCGCCGGCGGTGCTCGAACTCGTCGACCGCAGCAGACTGATGGCTGCGATTGCTGAGCCACGGCTCTCGTGCTTGGCTTGCACCGTTAGTGCGTCTTCGCGATTCTCTGCATCACAAGCGGACTCCCAGGCATGAACATCGCGTGACCTCCCGCGTGTAAGCCGAGGCAGCAATGGGGCAGCGCTTTGGGACGAGGGAAGACTGTTAGTAATGGTTGAGATCGGTGGTAAAGTGACTGGAGATTCGCTGGGGCCGCGTTGGTAGCTGGGCCGGCATGCCGAGTCGAACGATTGCAGCTCCGCTGGTGGAAGGCTGGCAGGATTTTGTGGCGGCGAGGTAACGACTTCTGCCTTGCCGTCCAGACCTGTCGACAGGCGCGGACGGAGCGCAGAGGTCGAAGACGAACATGATGAAGGGGGGAAGTTGTTGAAGGAATCGTCTGCGCGGTTGAAGCTGATAGGAGTTGATAGGCAGTGGGAGTGGGCTGGGTGGTGCCATCGGTTGGACAGGTAGCCAACTGAGCTTGGCAAATGCTGAGACATTAGGAGGGAATCGTCGTCACCAGCATGTCTTTGCTTCTGAGCGGGTGTCGCGAAAACGGGGAGCGCTGTGCTTTCTCGCTCCTCTCGAGGTTGACTTTGTGGTTTTGGTAGTGGTAGAGTGTCCTCCTGGGACGCGTCTTCATGATTCTGCTCGGTTTCGTGTCGGCCAAGTCTGCTAGGAGAGGCAATCTCCCGAGGAGGCGAGGAATATTCCTGTTCCAAGCTTGAGATGGCTTGCATGGGCGACGTATGCTCCGGCTCGGACGTATATACAGGAAGGGCGTTGTCCGAGGAGAGGATTTGCATACCGCCGTACCGAAGCGCGGCTATCTCCTGAGGAGACAAGGGACGTGATTTCCTACGATCGTTTTGTCGGCGGTTTTGGAACCAAATCTAGCATGCGCGTTAGCTTGGCTCCGTTACACGTGGTGAATCCAGTCCCAGGTGGCGACGCGATCATGGCTAACCTGAACTTCTTTTTCATTTAACGAGACGCGGTTCACGATGTCTTGGCGCGCTGCCTTGTCGGGTTTGGGGTTCGCATTGTAGGCTGCCTCGAGTATGGCCTTGTCTTTTGCTCTGGGATTGGCAGTTCGGTTAGTCCCACGTGTTGTTGTAAAGATGGGATGGAAGAGCTCGGCAGCCGGCTTGCAAGCCAGTTGGGACCGGACTTACGTAGTTCGTTTTCTCTTCCCCTTTGGATGTCTCTCCACCTCTCCGGACGGCTGTGACGAGAGCTGCGGTGCTGGAGTTTCCGATTCTCTTAGCGTTGGGAGGTCTAAAACTTCGGTTTGACTGGTGCTCTGGGCGAGCTCTTCATGTCCCTCCTCGTCGTGGGCGATGCTAGGAATAGCACGGGAAAGCTGGGGAGAAGGCGTAGCAGGTGCTGGGGCGAGAGTGTCCATTTCGTTTGGCGTGTGCAGACCAAAATAGAAATAGTGAACCGATTAATGCATGCTCCTGCTGGGAGACTGTTCGCTGGTCTGCGTCACGCCGGTGACTTCGAATGGTGTTGGGTTCAATGGCGTCGGTATAGGTATGTGATGTTATCCAAAAGCAACGAAACAACGTAAAGAGTAATGCAATAGTTCCACTGGGTATAAGACGAGAAGACGTCCGGGGTGTCCCAAAGAAAGGGCATAGACCAGAAAGCGGTGTGTGGGCAATTTGAAAATTGTAAGGCAGGTGGGAGGCAGCTAGGAGCGCAGAAAGGCGAGCAAGGAATGGCAGATGCGTAGGGGGTTGGAGGGTAGTGATTAAGACATGGCAATTGAGTACTTGACGTAGAGGGGAACGGTTATGGGGAATCTTCAACGAACCGCGTTTTCGACGCGGTATGTCGTGTGTCATCCGAAATAGGAAATTAAGTAAGCCAAGGGTTAGGGTTATCCGCTCAATTCCGAGCGCCCCCTGGTCGCTTAGCCGTTTATTTTTTCTCCGTCTCGCGCTTCACGCTCAGGGACTTCGGCGCTAGTTAGGTATGAAGTGCACATCAGATCAAATCGGCCCCATCCCGGCCCCCGGGCGGTTTTACGCGACGCAATCAATTCAACGCGCATTTGCCCCGTGTCCTGGCATTTCCACATTGGACCTAAAAACAACGTTGTTGCTAAAGTGTACATAACGCAAATCGAAACTTCCATTTACACTTTAACACCATGTAGCTGGCGTTATCATGAACCCAAACCCGGCAATAAGTCCAATGCGTATAACCCAATGCAGTGTCCAATGACGCTCTTTGTCAAACCTTATTCCCATCCCCTGCCCCGACTGGAACATGCAGAAGCCTAAACTTTCTGCAGATGGTATCCCAACTGGAATCGAAAAGAAACCAAAACTCCCGGGCACCTCCATTATATAAAGGCGAGACCGCTCATGGGCAAAAGTTCGTCGTGCCTGCCACAAAATCATATCCCAAATCCCAAGCCCATAACACTCGCCGCAGCGCAAAATCTTCGCCATGACAAGTTGGAAGCACTCGACCTGTTCTCTCAGAACTTCCAACCACCTACTCCCGTCCCCATCCCTGACCTCTCCAGCCCACCACAGTCGTCATTACTGCCACCACCATCAACATGCCCAAAAACCCCCCCCAACTCATCCCTCAGCGCCCTGACCTTATCAACAGCGACTTTCCGTTCCCTCTCCAGCTCCTCGATCCTCGCCTTTAGCTCCTCCTCCTTGGCCTCCTTAGCCTTGAGCGCCGCCCTCGTCATATCGCGCCCTCGTTCCACACCGCGCATGCGCAGCGCGTACGTGTTGAGCTTGTCGCGGATGGCTTGGCGGGTTACGTCGGAGACTCCTTTCTCGTTGGAAAGGATACTGAGGATCGAGGTGGTGATTTCGTAGTCGTCGCCTGGCCCTGGCCCCGTCGTTGTGGTGGGTCTACTGATACCGCCTGTGGCAGTGCTTTGGAGGGAGCAACCTTGGGTTTGGCCGGGGGTTGTTGATGTTGATCTCGTTGGTCTTGTGGTAGTTAATGGTTCTCCGGGGTCGGAGAACTTGACGCGTTTTGTTGCGCCTGGTTCGGATGCCGCGGTTATGGTGTTCCCCCGTGATGTTGGGGTAAGCATGGATGCAGAGGCATCGTATGTCCGCTGTGGGTTCGGGGTGCGGGTGCCGGGGTGTCGGTGTTGCATCCCTGCTGTCGTTGTGTTGCTCATTCGGTTTTGGGATAAGGCCGGCGCCGATACTGGGGCATTGTTCCCCCTGTGATGTTGCTGTTGTAGTTGACTCGGACGGAGAGGACTCGAGTCCACGATTTCAACCAGCTCCCGTTCCACGTCTGACTCAAGAGTGCCGTACTCCTCCTCCTCCACTGTAGCCGCCGCCGCCGCCGCTGGACGTTTCCTCATCCCGGGAAACTTCATCGCCGATAACCCGCTTGCTTGATCGTCCATATCTTCTTCCTTCACCTTCACACCGTCCAAGTCGTTGTCTGGATCTTGACAGTAGTCGCAGTCGGGATAAGGACAGTCGGTAAGACCCCAGCCTGGGGCGCAAGGTGAAAACCAAGGAAGTCTCGGCATGTAGTTTCTCAAGTCCGCCACGTACTCCGAAGGCGGTACCACACGCTGTACCGGCCTCAAAGCAGCCTCCCTTTCACGTAGTTCCGCTGCGTCCTCCCAAAGAAAGAACCCGCACTGGCCCGGAATCGCCCCAATGTCCTTAGGTTCTCGGCACACGTAGAAAAACCTGCCTTGGTTTGGTCCTTCTTTCTTGACTTGGAGCTTGACTGCTGGTTGCGGCCCGTTTATACAACTGCCTATAGTTATGAGCAACAAAGTGAGATGTCAGTGAGCATACATTGACAAGTTTGTGGGAGTTGTGATTCAACTACTCACAGTACCATCGCCCTTCCTCTTTATTGAAGAATCCAGGGTGACGACTCTTGAAGAATCCGTTGCCTCTCCCCATGGTATACCGACCCTACCTGAGGTACAGGTTGTTGAATGTCAGGGGGGCTGGGTGCCCCCGGATACTTGTATTCAGTTTGCTCAGGTCTTTGGCTAGACCTCACCTCATATGTCGTCCTTCCGGTGAAAATACCTCGTCGACCTATAAGCGATATTGGAGGGGAAGAGTCTTAATGATTCAGAGATGGATAGGACGGTCGTTTGAATGGATTTAAGACGGTCGATCTTTCCTTCCCGATAGGTGTCCTAAGACAAACGATTAACTAAGGTCGTTGTTAAGATAAAGTGATTAACGGTGACGCAACCTAGAATTGTGGTGTGCCCTGTATCATATGAGCCGCATCGAAGGGGCACCTCTTCTCTGCGGCCAGTTAGCTGTGAGAAAGGTACGAGCGTAGCCCACGCAGTGTAGTCAGTGTCAGCAGCTGCTTTGCACTAGAGGTAACAGAACTAGGTACCCCGCCCCTATAAACTCCGCTGCAGGGAGGTGGAATGGTACCTCAACAGCGCCACGTGCGCCTGTTAGAGCTGACGGAAATCAGGGGCAAACCCCACCGTTCCCGTCTTCCAACGATGTTTCGTTCATGGTCTGGACCTTTGACTGCTCACGTCATCACATGGAATGAAAGATGCCGTTTGGTAAGGTACGTACCTCCCAATACCTCGATTAGTATCGGGTAGAACGATTGGTTGTACAATCTAACCCTGGTTTGTTTGTTAGTTTGATACAAAAACGCCCATCTCCACACTTGAGCCAGTCAAAGTGGAAAAAGTATTCGGATTTCGAGCGGACGGGTGCCGTCGGAGGGGATTGCTCTCTTATATCTTCCAGCCTTGAGGGCCTGGAGAGCAGACGGATAGAGGTATTAAGAGTGGAGGCTTCTGTGGCGTTTTCATCCCTTGCCGTGTCCTATGACGCTTCAAACGGAGGCCGATTTATCTCTTTGGCGGCCAATGAGAGCTCCGAATTCCCCCCTGCTCAGCCCATGGCCGAAGAACCAAACTAACAAACAAACCAGTATTGCATTGTATGAAGGAGTTCCCATCCTCAAATTAACTTAGCAACTACTACTACGGTATAGTACAGTATAATCAACCTTCTAACAAACCGAAAGCTCCGCGTGAAGTGAGAAAAGTAGGGTAGAAAAATGAAGACAGAGCAAGATGAAAGAAAAACGAAATCTTGGGTATAATAACAAGGTAGATGTGAAAACAAAGGAAGAAGACCGAATAAGACGGATTCTAGAAAATAAAAGAAGGCGGATGATGAAAGCAACGCAAGACAGACCTAAAGGTCCAACCATCAGGTCAAATCTCATAGTAATAATCCTCATCCAACCCCTCCCGACTAGGCACCTGACCAGCGCCCGGAACCGGTCCATTATCGGCCGCCTCAGCCCTAACATTAAGCAGACGTATCTTGAGGCCATACTCGCTCACCAGCGTAACGAGCTTATTAGTCTCGGCTGTTATAGGGGCCTGGTTGAGGAGCATAAGCAAGCCGTCCAGCCACTCCGATGCCAGACTGTGGTTGAGAGGGTGAAGCGTCAAGATCGGCTGCTCCTTGGTCTTCCCGGCGGCGGCGAGACTGGCCAGCTCTGGTAAGAAGGTTTCGGAAAGACTGTAGATTGTGATCTTCGTCGTCGATTTGTTAGCCGTTGCCGGGGTGGTAGAATTAGCGTCTTTGGCGAGACTTGTAAGGCTTGACGAGGCCTGACTTCCATTTTCACCTGCTGCTGCGGCATCCTCCCCGTTCGAGACGTTTGATACTACCGAGCTGATGCTCATCAAATCGATCTTCTCTGTCAAAGCTTCTAAGCCAGGATCGTGTTCTGTCTGCTCTGCAAAGTCGGCATAGTGAAGATATCGCCTGTTGTGCGAAAGCTTTGCGAACCGCCAAGGCTGGTACAGCCGGCTACCCTTATCTTGCCCGGTTTTGAGGCTTTCTGACCTAGAGTGGTTTGACCGATGAGGCTGGGGCTTGGAAAACCACGAACCCTGCAAGAGACAACGGATACGCTGCTCCTTGACGAACTGAAGTGCTTCGTGTTTGAGTTCTTCGCGGACCTGGAAGAGATGGGGGCCCCACTGGTCCTCGAACGAGAGCTCTAGTAGATCCATCTGCAACTCTCGCAGTCTTCCGGAATCATACTCGTGCAGATCATCCTCAACCTCCAGCACGTCCTTGCTCCTGCTGGCCTGCCCCACCACTTGATCGATCAAGATCCGGACGAGCTCTGCCACCTTGTCGAAATCATATCGAGTCGCCCCAGTCGCCTTCCACATCCGGAAGAAGGCATGTAGTCCTGCGGTGTGTAGTCGTGACCACTGAAGCAACAAGGGACGGAAAAGTTTGTCGTGAGCTTTGCCGCCTCCGTCGATAAGCTGGTAGTAGCCTCCGTTCCTGATATCGTCCAGATCGCATTTCTCAACCTCAAAGTGCTCGTACAAAATCATGGTCACGGCCAAACTAGCCCGCGCCACGGGGCATCGTTCGTTGAGTGGCCTGCTAGACTGCTCGAGCAGCAGCTTCTGGAATCCATCCTCGTTTTTGCGCACATAGTCTGTCAGGTCCATCATGCCTAGGAAGCCGGCCACTTCGAACTCGGACGCCGGTGATTCCGTCTCGAAACCCAGCCTCCTCCACTTCTCGGGGTTATGCCGTCTGCTTGATTTCCTCCCTGCCGCAGTCTCGCCGCCGTTTTCTGCCTCTTCCCTGGCTACAACTGTCGCGGCCGTTGATGGTCTTCCCGTGGGGGACAAGGTTGTCATGCCCCCGTTAGCCTGCCGTCTCTCCGGCGCGCTTGCAAGATGTAAGCCCTTCAGCGCTCTCCTGTGTTCTGGCCGCTCCAAGTCCACCCTTACGCCCCTCCATTTCCGAAGCAGAACCTTGGTCAGGGTCTGGAATTCAAGTAGCGGGTGCGCCAGATCCTGCAACGACGAGCTCTGCATGAGATTGTACACCGCCTTGATCAACCCCAGATCCTGGAGCTTTTTGATGAACTTGGACCACTCCTCACCAGGAGGCACTGTCCCCTTTGTGCTTGACACCAGCAAGGTTGGCCCGTTGTCGTTGGACACCGCGTCCCGTATGAGCGCGTTGATCAACATCAACGCATTCGCGCAGAGCGCGTGGTCTGCCGACTGGAGCTGTATGATGACCAGTTCGAAGAATTGCGGGTACACCGCGACCGCAGGTTTGAGCGCCCTAAATCCAAAGGTGCCTGGCGTGCCTGGCGTTCCCCCACGGGCCGTCGATTGCGAATGACTGACGAGACCGACTAGGATGGACATGGCACCCCGCAGGATGTTGACGAGCGGGTTGGTGACGACAAGCTCGACCACGCGCTCGACAAGCTCTCCCGCATTGGGGCCCTCGAAGATATCCCAGCCCATGTCCACCTCGAGCAGCCGGCTCAAGCTCTGTAGCGAGTATGCCAGTGTGTTTCCGTTGGTGCTCATGATGAGACGGCGTAGGATGACGAGACCGCCCGAGCCGATAAAGACGTCGGCGAATGCTGGGTCGTTGATGGATGACTGGAGCTTGAACACTGCCATCTTGCGCGCCGCATCCTCGTCACTAGCGAGGCGCGAGAGCAGCGCCGGTATATCGGCCTGATCCATCGTGGGCAATACAGATTTTCGGGTACTGGCGGTAACCGCGAATGGTTGAGTGTAGGTGATTGGCGTGTGTATCGATCGCGGTCGGCTTCAAGACGTCGTGGAACGCTGGAGCGTCGGGGATACTCGAGGGCTTCGATGCCGGTGCTGTAAGTCGTGGTGCCGTGTGTCGATCCCAACCAAAACAGAGGTGATCGATAGGTCGCGACGTGCCAGACTCTGATCCAAACGTTAGAAGAGGGCAAAGGTCATGAAGAGGGCATGTTTACCGGACTGGGATGAAGCTCCGGTTCTTGAACACTTTCACAAGCCAGCTGGAACTGGAGTCTGAGGTTGCGGGTTGCGATGTTGGTTGGGAATGGCCTGCCACTCGGGATTGTCCAGGACGTTACAGCGAGTGCCTGTGGATAATCGGTAATGGGAGCCACTTCTGCAAGGGGCGCTAAAGTGCACCCTTTTATATAGTAGGGGAGGACCCCCTCCTGCGGGACGGGAGCATGTGGATCGGGCAACCACCAACCACGGCAACTTGGGGATGGAGCCCGGTCACCATGTCACCCCCTCAGCCCCTTAAGAACACCAAACAACGGCATGGCATTATTGGACAATTCCTTAGGTTATGGATTTCGTCTCTTTAGCGTTGTTTAACCGTTGTTGGAGGATCTATAGTAAACAAACAGATACAGCAAGCAGAGAAGTGAGTACCGGTGCAAGAAATGTCTTGCATCTTTTCTACTGCCAATTTCTGATCCCATGTTCTCTATTCGCCTGCCATTTAGATGCTTCAGACGAACGCAATTTCCGCACAAACCAACGTTAAAAATCCACGTGTGATTTTACGGCTAAACGGTAGCTCCTCCCGGACCCGGCTGGCCGGTAAGATCTTCCTTCAGTTGAATCGCAAATAACAGGGGCAGCCTCAGCATGCGGACCGCAACCAAAGATATCGCCAACGAAGCCGACTATGTGATCAAACGAGACCGTCAGAGGTCTTTTATGGTGAGATGGTAACAATTGTCGATCGTCAAGGCAAATTGTACTGCAAAAAAGGTATCATTGCTGGCCAAAAGTATCCTACGTAGTGGCAACTTATTCGATACGCCCTAATTATCCCCAACCATCCCTTCAGACCTAGCCAAACTAAGCCACCGTATAATCAACGCAAACTCCTTGCAAAACGACACAAGAGAAGTACAAGACCAGATCAGGGACCATCGCGGCTAGGGGATCTAGCGCCCTTGCTCAGGAAGGTCCGCCTCAGACTAGAAGACTTGGGGCTCTGGTCGGGGCTAAGTGCGCTAGATGCGTCCTGGGCACTCTCAGACGGAACGAACCCACTCTTGAGGTACACTGTTCCGCTTCCAACCTTCAGAGCCTTTTCTTGTCCGGAGTTCGACTCGTCAACAAAGTAGACGCTCTCTCCTAGATGATCATCACTTCCAAAGGTGTGGTGCTCCTTGGCCTCAATCTTGAACTGCGAGTCAGGCGTGCACTGGATATTGAAGGTTTCGTCGAACTTGACAGTGCCGCTTGAGGACTTGCGGTGCTTGGTCTTCCCAACAGCCTTTGACTTACCTTCCTTCAATTGTGTGATCATGACGTACACATCAGTAGAAGGAGGATACCCGGAAGCCGAGACAACCGTGAAAGAGGCCGTCCCTGATGCTGCTCCAGGGAACATGGCGCTACGAACAGAGGATGCACCGATACTCCTTGTCCGCGCGTGACGGAGCTCGTTCGAAGAGCCGTCAGCTTCTGTGATAAATGCCGATCGCTTGAGGCCCGAAGGAGGCTCCGGCGCATTAGTAACGATGGTAGGGAGCTCGACCGAACTACTGGTGTTGCTATCCGAATCATCATCCCTCTTGGTATTGCTGCGGAAGCCACGCTTGATGAAGGACGCGCCCTTGCCCACACCGTGTCCAACGGCACCAACACCCTTGAAAGGAACGCCTGCGACACCTGTAACGATCTTGCCGGGGACAGAAAATGTGCCAACCAATGTTGAGGTTCCTTGTCTGGTTCTGGTAACATAGTCGGGGCGGAAAAGGAGGCGAAGGCGCAGCACGCCCGACTTGCCATCAAGAGTAAGTCGGACTTCTTGTGCTCTGAAGGGTTCGAGCTGACCAAGATTGATATCCGCAGCACCGAGGAAGTCAGGCTTATCGGCAAAGTCCCAATCCCACACTGTAGCCTTGAAGGTGGCTGCGGTGCGGCTTGGAACCGGCACTTCGAAAAACTCGTTCCAGGTGGGATTCAGCGTCTTCTTCACGGTTTTGGACTTGAATACCTCCTGGCCGTTGAAGTCAAACTTGACATAAGGGTCGCTCTTGCCGTTAGAGTCGGCAGACGGAAGGTTCTGGGCATCCAAAACATCGACGCGAAGATGGCCCATGTTGTTGATGCTCTCACTGGGGTCGAGCTGCATCCGAACTGGAACATACTTAAGGCTGACCTTGATCGAGTAGACCTTACCATCCTCATTCTTGAGTTTCAGGGTCGTTGGGTTGTTCTGCATTGCAACTGTTAGCCATGGCCCAGAAACTTGAGGTCGCCCGCGTGCAACAAGACTTACAAGGCATTGCTTGAGGGTATCAAGCGTGTTTCCTGACAGGCGAGCAAGCGTGTTCTCCTTGCCATTATCCTCCTGCTTTTCGGACCGCTCGTTGATCTTGATTGTCAGCTTCGAGAATTCCAGCTCACGAATGAAGCAATCACCAATCTCATCGAAAGTGTGTGTCTTCGTCCTCGAGGTCGAGGAGACATAAGAGGGGAAAGCATAATCATCAACGCAGACCTCGACGCGGCATTGGCTCTTCGGAAGTTCTGCCTCCATGAGCTTGAAGATAACGAGACCGGATTCGTATTGCAGCAGTTCTTGCGGGCTGAGGCGAAGCTTGGGCGGCTCCTTCTCATCCCTGGATTTCCTCGAAGCCGCGACAGAAGTGGGAGTAACCGGTGTCTTAGGTGTGATAGGTCTCGAGGTCCCGCCGTTCTCCGGCTTAATGCTGTCGGTTCTCTCGAGAGTGGAGGAGAACTTTCCAGCATCGGAGGATCTCGGGACATCCAATGACTGCTTAGGCTCAGAGGACTGGTCGCTTTGTTCGTCCTTTTCATCATCCTCCGGATCGGCAATATTGAGGCTAGGGTAGAAAGCAACCGTGTACGAAAGAACGCCCTTGGCGACGCCTTTTCCGTGCATGCGCAGACCATCCTGGTGAAGATCTTTCTTCTCATGAACCAGCCATTCACCAGTCTCGGGATCCTTGTGCATGTAATCACCGGCGAAGATCTCGGTAAGGCCAAGACTCCGGTCTCTGCCCATGCTCTCGGCGTCCATAACGTCGAGCTGGAGGCGCTCCTTGGGAGAATGAACCGGAATGTAGAGAACTTCGTCAAAGTCGGGGTTGAGGTTGTTCTTGTGAGTGACAGTGCGACCACGTTCGATGCCAGACAGCAGAACTCGGACATAAGGATCAGACTTGCCAAGCGCTTCCACGTTGCGTAGGGACCTGGCATTGATGAAGTGCAAGCGGAAGACACCGGCTGGCGTTGTGTAGCCGCCAGTGCTTGCAGCAGCACCAGAAATGGCAACCGGCTTCCACTGGGCCATCATCTTCACCCGACCACTCTTGGTACCAGCGAGGTTGTACCAGTCCTGGCCCTTGGCCATGAACTCGAGCATATCATCTAGCTTGATTTGGTAGGTGCCCAGAAGTTGATCTCCGGCAATATCGCGATCATCCTTCAGGGCAACACCAAGCTTAGCGTTCTTGCGGTCTGTAATCAAGATTTCCTTGGAACCGTTAGGCCAGACAGGCTGGTTTGTACGCTTCATAGTCTTAGTCTTGTGCACCTCCTTGCCATTGAGCAGAAGCATTGCGTAGGGATTCAGCTGGCCAACCATGCTCTTCGACGCGTTGAGTTCCTTGGCTTGTTCAACAGTGAAGCTCAGAATACCAGTATTTGACTCCGGGGGAGGTTCCACAGTGCCATCGGGAAGCTTAGTCTCCTCAAGCACGGGGAAGAAACGTATATCACAGGATACAGCGCCACGAGCCTTGCCATCGTACTTGAGCTCGAGTCTCTCGTTCTCAAATTCGTTGATTTCCTCCAGATTCTCGAGAGGGAAGGAGGCGACACCAAGCTTCTTGTCTTTTCTGAAATCGTTGAAGTCGAAAACATCGATATCGAGGGAGTCGTTGAAGGAGGAGATAATAATATAATGCGTTTCGTTCCAGCGGGGATTGTCGTTCTCCTTGATGACCTTGGTTTGCGCAAGAGGCTGCCTCTTGCTGAGGGAAAGAACGGCGTAGGGATCAGGGGTTCCAGAAAACTTGTCGGGGTTCTTGAGGCCATGTGCACCATGCAAAGTGATTGCAACCACACCAATGGCTCTGTCAACGGGTGTACCAGCGAGCATCTTCGCAACCTCGATGGGGAAGACATTGGGCGCATACATCATCGGTGCCAACGTAGCGTGAATCATCTCCTGAATGAAGCTTTCAAGACCGGGAATGAAATTGATATCGAAACCGAAGGTCTCACCTCCGAGGGGCTTGCAGACGTAATCGATCTTGGGTCTCTCCAAGAAGCACATTTCCACCTTTTCGATGTGAGGGAAGGCCATTTGGAACTTGACCTTGAGGCGCATGAGACCAGAAAAGGACATGTCCTCAACGATAACATCGAGACCCTTGCTAATCATGGCTTTTCCAACTCGGATCTCCAGAACAACCTTGGGGTTAACCTTGTTCTGAAGTTGGCGGGCAGTCATATCGGCGGTATCATTAGGGGTGAAGCTGAACATCCAATCCATGATGACAACCTCATCTTCAGCCTTGGGATAGGTCTTGACGTGCTCCATACGAGGCGGCTTGGAACCCAGAGTGAAGGTCTTCAACTTCAAGCTGTCGAGGAAGGCGGGGGTAGACATGCTGAGAACCTGGTCGACAGAGTTGATGACGGTCTGGGCGAGGACGGGCTGATAGATGGGCCAGAACTTGACAAGGAACGAGTTGATCCATTCGACGGATTCGTTATCGGTTTCAAGCTTCTTGAGGCCCAGCTCGCGGGTGATATCGTCTCGAAAATTTCGGCGAACCCGGCGGAGAGAGGTTCTGTAATAAGTCGAGCAGCAAGCCATGATGATGAAGACCCAAGCAAGGCCGCCTCCCAAAACAGCTACTAGCCACGATGAAAGACAGGCGAAAACAATGACGGCCACATTATGGTACCATTCTGTGGGAATGCACGTTAGGAGGTTAAAACACGAAATGACGCCATCGTTTAGACCTTTCACTTACCACCAAAATAGTTCTCGGAGAGGTTCGATTCTACCCATGTTGCGTGGTCCAGCAGATCCTGTTCTTCTTCAGGGTCTTTGGGCCAGCCGAACCTCGGAGCCCAGCCGACTTTCTTGATCAAATCGGCTTCGACTTGTTCAGGAGTACGGTCATCCTCGATGACCTTTCCATCAGCAGTGGTTGGGAGGTCAAGGGCGCCGGCCTTGGAGGGTGGGGGAAGATCGATATCGGCCTTGCTTCCATCGTCGAGGTCGGAAGCAATAGCTAATCCTTTCGGTCGTCGAAGGCCATCTGGAATTGCCTGCGAATGTGTCAGGTAGGAGCACCAATAATCTTGCTTCAGGGCTAGGGGTGTACCTCTCTGGCTTGTGCTGCCTTCTCCGCCGCGCTGGCATTGGGGTCGAAGTTGAAGGCAGTGATGCCGAGCTGCTGGCTGTCGGCAACAATCGTCTTCTCGACGTTTTCGGCCGTGACACTGCTGTTGGGATCCTGTGCAGCTTCAATTGCGCCCTGCTGCTTCAGCTCGTGTGCTGATTGCTGGGTTGCCATTGTGTCTGACGAGAAAGCCGCGTCAGCAGGCTGACTTGTAGCGCCGCTGTCGTTGTATATGCTCGAGATTCCGTTTGTGTAGTAAAGATGTTTGGGCTATGGAAGAAGTGTCGTCGATATAAAGCTGGAGGTCCGCTCAGGAAGACGCAGCCCTACTCTTTAAGGACAGATGGCGTCACTGGTCGAGGACGATCTGCGCTGGAGAAATCGAGTGGCTGCCGGGTGCAGTGGCCGGGCAGCCGAAGCAATAATTCAAGAAACCTATAGGGTGTGTAGAGAGCGGGAGAAAGTGCAAAAAGATGTTGGTTAGAAGAGAGGGGGCAACAAGGAAACCCAGCCGGTCTCCTTGGAAAGGGTGTTACAGCCAAGGTACACAGAAGTTGGACCTGTGCTCCCGTGAGTAACTGAATGTTTGAAAAGGACGGAACAGAGACGGGAGACGAAAGAGAGGGAAATAAGAAAAAAAGAAAAGAAAAAACACTAGCGGACCGGAGCGACGAGAAAGCAAATGGTTTTTAGGATGGAAGCCGCGCAACCCCCAGCTGGGAAATGGCCGAAAAGAGTCGAACGCAGCGCAAGGGTGGAGGTACTATCCAAGCCTCTTGCTCGGGATGGGTCCTGCTCGTGCTGCTCCTGCTGGCGCAAGCTGCTGTTGCTCTCCACGCCCTCTCCACGCATGCCGCGAACTCTTATTGGCCGTGTCTTGGCGTTCTGGAACTGGAGATGCCAGCTAGAAGGGGCATCCTTGGCGCTCTGCTAACCTCCTGAGGAGAGCTTCACACTTTTTCACACTGCTTCGAATCTGGAGAGTACTGGGAAATGATCAAACGCTACGTCAGACGGTCGAGCTCCGCTCCCGTCGAATGAATGGTGGTCCACACAAGCAAGGCACGGCGGGGAATGGTACCGAAGTGAGAGCTTCTACGAGGTGTGATTGGAAGCGGGCTGGCGGCGGCGGGTTGCGACTTGGGAAGAAGTGCAACGCTCAAAATTTGGAGATGCACTCCCAAGACTCCCAGCTTGTCTCGCTTGCGTGGCTTCATCGTTGTGCACCTTGCTACTGGAGCCTAGAGGTAGCCAAAATTGCAATTAGCCCAAATTGTATACTCTCAATTCCTCGTTTAGATCCCCTACAGGTAATCTCTCCGAGGTATCTATCGGCATTTGTGCTACTGTAGCTGGAGTGTTATCACATTACGATTCTGGCATTACTCGCAAAAATCGGAGCTTGATAGCGGTGCTAAGAGCTTCAGGTACACTAAGGTACCTACCGTACGTACCCCGCAGATCGCAGTCCACTTATCGCCGTGCTTGCACTTGCCAGCTGAAATGTGCATGCTATAGGCGCGACTTGCTCAATAGAATCACCAAAGTGATGGGGGAACGGTGAGGCGCGGACTGGTCACTGAGGGAAGTTCGGCGAGCAAACTGAAGATAACAGAAATATAATACGGGCAAGTATGCTTTACCGATTTCCAAAAGTGCCTGCTGTTGTAGCACCGTCAAGATGCGTCATGTCAGTTTCCGAGAATCTCTACCGGCCACAGAGTATCATCCATATCTGTCATCTTTTTATTAGGCTCCTGCACCTCCACCTCTCTAGTCCAGACGACCCGATGTTGAGGCCGACTGGACCCGGCATCACATCCGTCTACATAACAGTTATCTCCAGATCCACGGCCATGAAACCGCAGACAACCATGGCTCTTCAATGTCTTAATTTGCTTCTTCAACTAGATGCCGCTCTGACTTTATCACCAGTTGAATGAACCTGATTCTTTACTCCAGCGTGGGACAATCCACGGCCTTTACCCCTCAGGAGGCCGCCGCATCGACAAATCGGGTGGGTTCACTAATAAGCGGATCCCTGTCGCAAATCTCCCAGCGCAGGGGTGTCCAAGTGCCAGTTCAGCGCAGTTCGTCAAAAGACTGATGAAGGGTTTCCCCTTGCTTCCCAACCTGTGAACAAAAGCTACAAAGATAAGGTCACCCAACGAGGGCACCACTGCAACGAAGCTCACGCGACAGTCAACAAATCGCTTGATTTATCCCGGCGCCTATCACCCAACTCTATATCACAGTCTTGGAGACCGGCCTGCAACCCACGGGTCTGGCCACACAAAGACCATGCATCCATTGACTGTTGGAATCATCAAGATCGGTGCTGGTTGTCCGATAGCCAAACAACTACAAAACCGGGGCCTCATCACAATGGGAAGGTGATTGGATGACAACCTCACTTTTGGTAGGCCACGTTCACCTTTTCCAACACTGTTGAACGCAGGGAGATTCAGCCTTTGATGCACAGCAACGCAAGTACTCCTCGTGTGAGGTTGGACGAGCTCTTCCAATGGTTCCCGCAACCGAGCGAATCGTCTCTCTTCAGTCTTCAGATACTACTTACCCAACACTGTTTGCGCTCCCTAGATCAGCAGTTAGGCCTCAAGGATAACCGGAGACGGCAACTCCTCCTGATTGACAGTCAATGAGCAAATTATCTGGTGGCCAGACAATCCATTTCTGTTGTGACTTTGACACCTTGATGGCACTTGTTCTTGTCGAAAGCTTGGGGCGTGTCGTTGTTGCAATGTTTCGTGTCCGGAACTTGTGTCGCACCCCCCAATCTCCCACCCGCGCCCGACCGATGCGGACCTACCTCTAGCGCCGGGCTCCACTTGTTAGCGCCGGGTTCACCGGCTTTCGGTTCGCTGCGAAGGTGACTGACGACCGGCCAGCTGTCCCGTAGAAGCATCGCCGATGTCAACAGCCGATGTCGTGTCTCGCGGCTGCCGGTCACCGGATCTGCCATGAGATTCCGGTGCCGGAGAGTTTTCATCGGTAACAAGGTGTAGTTGTTTGTGCAGAATCGCAAGGAGGAACGGACAAGTACCATTATTAATCCAGGCATTACGGCAAGACGCGATTCCACGGCAAACTCACGACGGGATGTCAAACTATACCATGCTCGTAAGACCTTTGACCCTCCCAGGGGACGTAATGTATTCGGTGAGGTGCAAGATGAAGTATGCAGTATGGCGATTTACGGCCACTTCACTTGCAACAACTTCTAGACGATGCCGTGTGTTGTCGTTAATGTTCGACAAGCCACAGTGAATTGTCAGCCTCATGCAGGCCTTGACGTTGATTGGTCAAACTATCTGTCAGCCACACTTATGTGGCGAAAGCTAGACGCGACTGAGGCGACGCGGCTGGGCTCAGTTTTCCACGGCGGATTGATTTCATGCGATAACGCCAATTCCTAATTCACCAACCGGGACTATCCAGAACTTCCGATAACTGCTATTTCATCAACGGTGATCGCCGAACGGTTTGCACAAACGCAACCCAAACCTCTTTCCCACGAACGACGAAAGAACACCCCGACATCCACCATCCGAGCAGGCTGAACAATCGACTCGACTTTCGCCATCTCCCCGCATTCCTCTCGACGACGGACTATCGCATCCCAGGTCCTCCTAGTCTACCCAGGACACCACCTGATCACCCACCACACATAGCCCCACCAACACCCCGAATCACAAGCAGAGACAAACCGACAAAATGGCCAACTTCCTCGCCTCCATCTTCGGCACCGAGCAAGACAAAGTCAACTGCTCCTTCTACTACAAGATCGGCGCCTGCCGTCACGGCGACCGGTGCAGTCGCAAGCACGTGAAACCCTCTTACTCGCAGACGATCCTGATGCCGAACCTGTACCACAACCCGGCCTTCGACCCCAAGAACCGGATGAACGCGTCGCAGCTGCAGAACCACTTCGACGCCTTCTACGAGGACATCTGGTGCGAGATGTGCAAGTACGGCGAGCTCGAGGAGCTGGTCGTGTGCGACAACAACAACGACCACCTGATTGGCAATGTGTACGCGCGCTTCAAGTACGAGGACTCCGCCCAAAAAGCGTGTGATGATCTGAACAGCCGCTGGTATGCCGCCAGGCCGATTTATTGCGAATTGTCACCCGTGACGGATTTCCGCGAGGCGTGCTGCCGCTTGAACTCGGGAGAGGGATGTGTGCGTGGGGGTTTCTGTAACTTCATACATCGCAAGAACCCCAGCCCGGAGCTGGATAGGGAGCTCGAGCTTAGCACCAAAAAGTGGCTCAAGATGAGGCCGCGGAGCCGCAGCCCGACGCGCTCGCCTAGCCCGGAGCCGACTAGGAGACGGTATTAGGAGGTGGAGCGTCGTCTCATGAGGCTGGATGGAGTTGACGGCGGCGGTGGCGGACGGACGGACGGCGATGCGACAACAACGTAGTCGGGGAAGAAACTCACGAGGTCGATGAAGAGGAGGAGGAGGGAGAAGAAGAGCCAGAACAACTACGCCAGTCATCGACAGTCAACACCGTCAAGAGGCAGATTTCACAGTTCGCGCGGATAGAGAGGTGGAACGAAAACATGGTCATGAATGAGGAAATGGGGGATATTGAATTGCAAGAACAGGCTAGGTCTGTCTGATCTGCAGCAGAGCTGGGCCAAGGTTATCATCAAATTAGTACTGGAGTAGGGGCGTTCGTCGATTACTACTAGAATGTGATGTAATGGTTTCGGCTAGACAACATGAGTCTCAGTTATTGCCTTTTTGTATGTGTATCAACAGTTTAATCAAGGATTCCAAAATCCTTCCCACTTATCACAGCCATGTCTGCAACGGCCTTTAAAATGCTTGCCCCATAGTAGTATTGAACTTTGGTCCCGATTATCATCGTCCCAGTCCGTGATCATCCAAATCCATGCTTCCGAGTGTGGTTTGTTCTAACGGATCCGTCTTAATGCTTTAACGCTAACAACTACTGTTACTGTAAATAGATATGGTAGAGGGTATCTCAGGCTTCATATCCCGATCGAGAACAGCTTCGAAGCTTATCCTCAGTTTCTTCGCGCACACGGTCTCGCACCGTCACTCAACCAACTCTTCCATCGTCGTTTACTTCTTTGGTAACCTCGAGCTCTTCACGGGTGCCGGGAGACACAAGGCAAGCTTGTCACGCTCTGTGCATCATGTTAGCAAGCTGTGAAAGGGTGGATAGGAAATGGGAGCGTCTGGACGTACCCGCTTCACTGTCGAACAAGATGGTAATGTCGTCATGTTCTCCCGGGAGTTCAGGTAGATCAAGACACAAGAAGGCCGTGTCTGCAGCTGCCTGGGCATCTGTGACATTCTGGGGCAATACTTTGGGCAATGGAAACTTGGCATCGGCAATCTTAAGCCCGGCCTTGCCGCTTCTGTTGAAAGCCTCGAAGATGTCGGTTCCTTTCAGAGTGAATCCCATGCACTGGCCGTGGGTGAAATTTTCGAAGAAGGTTAACATCTGCGTAACCCCGTCTTGCTGCACGATCTGGATTCGGGTTGACCCTGCTTCCCATTTCTTGTGAATCGGTACCACCATACGACGACGAGAAATCGCAAATGCGCTAGCAATGCCGTCAAAGAGGATTTTGAAGCCAGTGATGGCCGACTCAAAGGCATGGAGTTCCCCGACACTAGGGAACATGTAGGTTCTGATGGTGGGAGATTGTTGCAGGACTTCCAAGCATTCGGCCATCGCCTGGGAGAGCTCGCGCGGAATCTTTGGATCTGTAACTGCCAAGGTTGCGTCTGCTTGCGGCTGGCGGAACACCATGATACAACTTGGGTTACGTACGTCCAGTCTCAATCGCAGTTCGCCGGGCGCAACGTTGATCCTGTCGGTGAATGTGCCGTCCTGGAAGTCGTAAACCACACGAAGCTTGTCAGCCAGAACACACGGTGGCCGGTCACCGTCATTGTCGTCATTGATGACCTTGACTCTTTGCCAGCTCAACCCAGCCATCTGCTTGAGACCGTTGTGTGTCGAATCCCCGTATTTTTCAGAGAACCAGACAACCTTCAGCGGAACCTCACAGAAAACCTCCTCATTCTTCTGTAATGCTGACCCAATGAGTAGACTATGCATCTGCGACCTTTCTTGCTCGTCCTTGAAAGACAAAACCATGCTTCCCTTGAGACGCCCGTTTTCAAACTTCACGGTAAGGGCAGGGTCGCCTGCTTCACTGCGACATTTGCCAAGCTGAATGAGTGTTTGTGGAGTGTACACTTGATTGACGCCGCTCAGTGTCTTGACCTTTGGCCCTGTGACAACTGCGATTCGGTATCCGCGATGGTAGGTTCGGGGCCCGGTTGCCGCACCTTCTTTCTTGAGGCGCTCAAACAAGGCGAGCTCGCACCCGGGGGTCGCTTCCCTAGGAAACTGTCGGGCCTGTGGGTCATTGTCGACATACTGAAAGGCGCGAAGGGTTGATCTGAAGAGGCACTTCTCGTCTGGCTTCGCGTAAAGGCTCGAATGGACCTTGGCGCTGAACTCGTACATGCTTCGCAGCGTTTTGAAGCTGCTTTGCGAGCATTGGAGGACCAGGGCAAACCCTCGAGGCAGTCTTACATCCAGGGTGAGTGTTTCTGGGCGCCATCGTACGTCTTCCCATACGGGACCCAGGCCTTTGTTACCAGATATCCTAAGCTGAACAGAATCATTTTGGGTCGCGACGATGAACATGATATCCGCTTGTTTCGGCGGTCTCACAATGGATAAGAAACACGGAAAGTGAAGTCTTTGTGATTCTCTCCCTTGCTCCATTAGGAATGCTTCAATGCGGAAACGCCCGAAGGAGAAGTAGTTGTCGGAGTCTCCCAATGGAAGAGCTTCTAGCATCCCCATCCCAGGCTGGAGTTGCTGTGTTGAAGCGAGCGCTGAGCTTGAGGACCCCCAAAGGAGGGAGATGATGTCTTGGGTCAAGGATGGATATTCTATCCATATTGACCTGTCTATCGCTTGAGGTAAGAGGGCTTCCTCGGGTGGCATGAAACCGTTTCTTTGCATTGAGCCGGCCAATTTTCGCAGGTTGTTTGCGAGAACCTTTCGTACCTCTTCCACCCCCGCCTCTACCGGGGTCGATGTGCTGTTGGTTATCTCCGGAACCATCTTTTCTGATAACCAGTACGCTTTGGCGAGGTCTGCATGAGCTTGCTGTTTAGCCAGGCTGTTTCTTTGCTCAGCTTCGAGACCGGCCGGCCGTTCGCGAACAGCATTCTCCAGTGCCATTCGGCCAGTAAGGAACCACCATAACGCCGCCCTTACAAGCTGTCCAGGTGTCGCTGATAGCAAGGGCCGAACGCTCTCGGAGTGAAGACGAAATAGCTCAAAGAGATGAATACTCCGGGTAGCAAAAGTATTCAAGGCATCGTCTAATGCACTCTGATCATGGTTCCATGCTGGGGTTGGCGGTTGCTGAGCTGCAATTGGTGACATATTCTCCCCCTCCAGGGACCGTCCTGACGATCTAAACGATCCAAACTGGTTGATGAAGCTGATGGGTGGACTTTGTTCTAGACCAGGTGTCAGTCCGGGTGTCGGGAGTGGGCTCATCTGCGGTTGCAAATGCAATGGAGAGTGCTGTGTGTCCGGCGCTAGAGTCCCATTCCGTGGCAGTTTCAGAGCCCGAGGCGAGTCAACAGTATATGTCTGAGGGGAGCTAGGAGCCTGAGCGGGTATAGGAGAGGGACCGAGCCTGGACTGGGGTGAGGATGGCATTACGGGCTGACCGAGGGATTCTGGCTGTGATGGCTGGTACAGTGAAGGAGGGTGCATATCTCTTGGAGACTCTGTATACTGTCCTCGATTCATCGAGCCGGTGGTTGAAAGTGGTGGCCTCTTGGAAGATCGAGTAGCTTGCGAGGATATGCTTGCCGAGCGGACAGCATTGGCAAAGGCCTGTCCTTCTGCTTCCCGCATCTCAGCTTGATGCAGCTCAATGAACGAACGGCGCTTCTCCTCTGGGTTGATTGCTGGGCTGCCTCTTGGCCTGGCCTGAGGACTGTTTCCTTCTGCTAGTTCTTGTTCCGCAGTACCAGGTATACTAGTGAACCCAGTTTGTGTGCGTCGCAATGGTCCTGGCTTGAATGAAGAATCGCTCTGTTGCGTTGCACCAGGTGGCCCAGTAGGTCTTCCACCCCCATCCATGGGCCTAACAGGCGCAGTTGTATTCGGGGGCATGGGTGGCCTGGCCTTCTTTCTTTTCGCGATCTCGACCGTGGGGACGTCGCACTCGTCGCCGCCATGTCCAATAACTTCGGGGTATGCATCGGTAAACTTGACGTTCAGGCCTTTATTTTTGCGGATTTGTGGGCTGTGTGAGCGTGCTCGGATGACCATATCATGCCGAGGGTCTGTGGGACTCTGCACATTTAGAGAGTTGGGATATCGCGTACTGCCGGCAGTCTTGATGTCGAGTTTTGCCAGCGTGGGAGGCCCTGGATGGGCAACTTGCAACTTATCTGATGAGCCGTGAAAAAAATCATTCAGATCTCCAGACGATCCCGTGTTATCGTGAGAAGGCTTCCGGTCGCGGTCGCGGTCGTCTTTCACCCGGCCGAAGAGCTTCCCCATTATGCGGCCCCTTTTGGTACCCCGGCCATCTTCCTGCACCGAGATCATAGGCGGTTCGTTCTCCATTTTCTGAATCGATTGTCGTGTGTAGTTGTGTTTTCGAGGCGCGTCATGGGGCCCCGGGCTTCCTCTGGACGTTATAGCGACAGTAGGCGCGGACCGAGTCCGTTCTGGGTCGAGCACGGAAACTTGTCATGCACACGCCGTAGTGCGACCAGGAACCGGTAACAACCAGATCGAGAATTGAGGTAGGCGCAATGACCGACCAGTCGCAGTGGCTTGGGCTTCGACAAAGTGATTATGGCGAAAGAACAACTGGGGGTTCGGGCTGCCGAGACAGGGTGCGGTAAGATAGGCAGGCAGTGGTGATGTTCGGAGGAGACCCGGGTAACTGAATGGAAGCGGAAGGTAAGCAAGATGGGCAGAATGGTGGATGGTGGATGGATGGGTGTTGTTGTTGGCTGTAAAGGTGCAGTGGTGTTCAAGCCACTGCGGCAGCCCCGAGTAGGAAGCTGTCGTAACGGTTGCGGTCGTTATTTGGGATGACAGCAGCAGGTGCAAGCCGGGCGCCGGACAGACTAGCGGTACCTTAGGTAGGTAAGTGCTGCAACCTACCTGCCCGCAGCAGAACGGGAGAGGCGGGGCAGATCAGTCAGGGGGAACCGGGAGTCAAGCAGGCCAATCTGCTTGCCAGCAGACAGGAGGACCGACGAGAGAGCTGTGATCGTCTTACATTCGCGGACCAAGCGAGGATAAACTGGAGTCCTGGATTGCGGCAGTGCCTTGGCTGGAGCACTGAGGGTTGCAGATGTTCGGTGGACAGATCTGCGCCTGGATTCATATAATAAAGGGAGATGGCGGGCCCGGCCCGGGATAGGTAACTGACCTCCAACTGGGTAGGTAGTAAGTACGAGGTATGGAAGTTCGTAAGGCAAGATGACGATACCTAGGTAGCTCTGACTGTAAAGAGGTTCCGACGACGACAGGACTGTTAACAATGTCTCTGTTGGGCAACGTGTCACAAGACAGCCAACCCGATGTGATCGCGGAAACCGTTTGGCGTTGGGGATGGAACAGTTGAAAGCTCAAGCCCAAGCAAGGGACGGAAGAATGGTAGAGGAATTGAACCTGAAATGGATATCGCCCGGGCAAGAACAAATCGCCCGGTGTTGGTTATCATCCACATATTGCCGTACTAGCAGATCCTGTTCCTTTAGCTAAACTCGTATTTAAGGCACGGATCCGTCCTCTCTCCCAGTGTCTCCCCTGATGGCGTCACGCATCATCTTCCTCAACGGGCAATGGGCCTCGAGGTGCAGCATTCTCGATAGTTGATTTTCGTGTTTCAGGGTTCGCGAAGGGTCGCGAATGGTCGCGGATTGACACTCCCTCTCCAGTGAGGAGCAGCGAGTCTCCACTCTTTACGCTTCAAGGGTTTCTGAGCTTGGCACGTTGGCAGCAGCAGCCCGCCCTGGAGAGCCACTGCCAGTTTCGTTGCTCCAGGGGCAGACCCAGGTTTTCACACAGGTACAGGTATGTGGGCCGGCCGAGGTTGCAACTTTCCGTCGAGTCCCCTGGCCGCTTAAGTGATCCCTCCTCGACTGAAAGGACAGCCCGTCCATAGGAAGTTCCCTGAACAAAAGGTCACATCAAAAATCGTGGGTCAACTTAATGCGGTACCTATGGCGGTGCATCCATTGCGTGGTACCATACCCGCTAAGAGAGATAGGTAGCACGTGTCGACCACGATACGGTCTTCCAGTCGGGGTCGAAAAATCTATTCATATCACAAAAGCCAACCGCAGCATCGTCACTGTGGAGGACCTTGACCGCATAAAGCTGTGCTGACCACTTGTGCATACCATACCCAAGACCAGTGGATGGATGTTAGCTCTTGTCGTTAATGTTCTCTGCTCTAATCCAACCACGTAGGACGCCAGCTCTCGTGTTCTTGCAACTTCAAAGGAGCCAGAGCCTCACTGGCGCCTCTAGATGCCCGAAATACATACCCTGATTCTGTAACGCGACTCGACCAGTGCATGACATACCGGATCTCCAAACCCGGGCGGCCTTCCCTTGTGTTGTTGAGGAAAAGCGACTCCAAAGCAGAGGTCTCGCCAGCGGCTCAAAGAGAGCCCCGACAACGGTGAACGATACTGACCAGTTGCCAGGTGAGGAACGGGACGGACAGCCAGAGAAGCATCGCCAAGAATGTCTAAGCCACAATGTTATTTACCGATTAGGCCACTGATGGGGGGCATCGTGAAGCCATTGCGATTGCGGCCACTGGGCTTTTGGTCACTGGAACGCATATTTGCAGGGAATCGGTCAGTATTGCGTTGTGACCAACATGACTTATACGTACCACTTGATAGTTAATGACAGCCCGGCACACAAGCTAGTCTAGTGGCCCATATCACCGCAAGGTATTTGCCGGAGAGCAACACCGGGGGAAGGTAAGGCGACTGTTGCTCATGGTATTATCAGACGACTTGGATCTCCAAAGGTCGTTGATGATGCCAGGCTGAAGCATTGTGGTCAAAATAATGGAACCATGGAAGATCGGCCACCATGAAGTCTTGTTGTCGTGAATCATAAGGTAGGTATACTGGTATAGACGGGAGAACTCTTCGCTGAATGGCCAGTCCCTGGAGAAGGGAGGAGCTTGGGCTGAGGTGGGCTGGGTTGGGTCACCCACGTCATTTGTATTCAGGTCCCCCTCCATCGCCCCGTCCGCCCTCCATGTCAGGCTGCCCCGCCCCGTTCAGGCCGGCTTCGCGCTTTTAGAACGGGAAACTTGCGAATCCCGCCATCTGCCGGTATCTGCCCCGTCGTCCGCCTGAAGCTTCCCAAATCCCAACATCCGTCGACCCCGGGCCGTCATCGATCCACGCACGCATTCCATTCCCTAGGCCCCAACAGTCCCGCTGCAATTCGTAGGAAGAAGGGGAAGTGAGTGGGAATTCCCAACCCCTAAAGACTGTACATACCCGATACCACCCTGCCTAAAACGTTCCTGGACAAGAGCACCCGCATTTGCGTTTGCACTTGCATCTCCCTTCCTCCTACGGACCCCGCGTCGACTTGTACAATTTATACATACCTTAGTCTATCCGCCCCGCGGCAAACGCGCCTCTTCTTCGTCGTCTCATTCTGCCACGGCACCGAACCGTAGAGCTACAGCAAGATGATGGGCCTTGTATCTGGTGTATCTGGCCGTCGTAGGGCTACATCTACTACCAGTGAGTCGCCGAGGTACTGCGCTGAGCGCATCGCCCCCCGTACGCGAATCGTTCTTGTCTGTTGCTAACATGCGCTTGTCTTCCCGTCTAGGCAGTAGATCTTCTGGTGATGGCCACCAGGATGTCGCCGAGGACGATACTCTCGTTGTCGAGCCCGACCAGGGAAACGGTCCGTTGACCCTCTAGCCTGACAAGCGACCGCCATCCCGTCCACTGTTGCTGACCTTGTCACCAGTCCTGTCGCATATCATCTCACAGCTCAGACCCGGCGCCGATCTTAGCAGGGTCGTCTTGCCAACCTTCATCCTCGAACCTCGCAGCATGTTGGAGCGGATAACAAAGTATGGCTTGGTCAAACTTGGTTCCATGCGCAGCGGACGGGACATACCTGCTGACCGACTGCAACAGTTTCATGTGCCATCCCGAGATGCTCCTACCCATCCCCGAAATCGACGACCCGGTACAGAGATTCGTGGCGGTAGTTAAGTTCTACCTAAGTGGCTGGCATATCCGCCCTCCGTAAGACACACGGTTTCAGCATTGCGGCAACTTGCGCCGTAGCTTGTGACCATGTTTGCTGATCTTTCTATAGGGGAGTCAAGAAACCACTGAACCCCGTTCTTGGTGAGATTTTCACCTGCTACTGGGACTTCCCCGACAAGACGAGGGGCTACTACATCTCCGAGCAAACATCACACCACCCTCCCAAGTCGAGTTACTTCTACATGGTTCCGGGCCATAACATCAGGGTTGATGGCACACTCAAGCCCCGAAGCAAGTTCTTGGGCAACTCTGCTGCGAGCTTGATGGAGGGTATCGCAATCTTGAGCCTTCTGAACCGAGGCGCGGATCCTCAGAGGGGAGAGAGATAGTGAGTATACCCATTCTGGGAGTGCTCCTCGATTCACTTGCTCATCGTGTGTGCTTTAGTATCATCACTCAGCCCAACATGTACGCAAGAGGAATCTTGTTTGGCAAGATGAAATATGAGTTGGGAGACCACAGTTATGTGCGATGCCCCGAACTCGACCTTGTGGCCGATGTCGAGTTCAAGACGAAGGGCTGGGTCAGTGGTACCTACAACGCCATTGGTGGAACCATTCGCAGAGGGAGTACCGGCGAGATCCTCTACGAGCTGTCGGGTCTCTGGAGCGAAGAGATGTATCTGCGAGATGTGAAGGTAGGTCATAATCACAGAACCCATACCGGAAGCGAGCTAATAGCGGAAACAGACTGGACACAAAGATATGTTCTTTAACGCTTTGCGCGCGAAATCTAGCCCTCCGATTGCACGCCCGATCGAAGAGCAAGAGGAGCGGGAATCACAGAAGCTTTGGGCTGCGACAGCCAAGGCGGTCAAGGAACGAAATCACGAACTGGCCACCATCGAAAAGACGAAGATCGAAGACCAACAGCGCGAGGAGACCGCCAAGCGTAACAATGATGGCGTGGAGTGGCATCCGCGCCTCTTCCGCATGGTTCGTGGCGGTCCCGGCGGCTCTGAGGAGGGTGAAGAGGATCTCGAGTGGATCATCAACGCAACAATGTCAGTGAGCGGCGAAATGGAATTCTTTGGGGCGAAGACTAACGAATCACAGAGACGGAGATACACCAGAGAAGCAGGCTGAACAGATCATGGCGATTTATCCCATTGTGAAAGGCCAGCGGTTCGTTGAAAAGAACCCCATCCCCCATCGAACTCCTATAGCGAGTCCCAGTAAAGAGGCTCATCCTCCCGTCCTAACGGCAGACCACGAAAAGCTGGATTACGAGGAAGCTGTTGCGGCGAAAGAGCTGGTAGACACGGCGCCAAAGGTCCATGCGCCGCTGGATTCTTCCCATGAAAGCACCACGGAGGTCCAGACGCTTCTTGCTGCTACAGGCACCGTCGCTAAAGAGGGACCGCTGCTCGATTTCCACGAAGACGTGGCAAAGGACTTGCCGGCTATCAAGAAAGCTGACACGGACGACTCGCATGACAAGTTTGTGGATGCACAGAACTAAGGGTCTGTCGGTTTGCATGAATACCAACCGACATGTTTGCTGTGGGATAACGTGTAATTTCTCGAAGATACCTCTGTTCACTTGCATATCTGCTTTACCCGTTTCGAAATGGCGTGTGTCTGGTCTACCTTTTCGGGTTATAAATAGGTCCGTACAGTCCCACCCTTCCTCCCTTTAATGAGGATAATACCAACTTGGTCAACCAAACCGGAAATACATATTACCACCATGATCCGAGAGAAACCTAGGCTCTTATGTGAATTGCGTCGGTCTTGCGTATAATTCTACAACAGCTGTCAGAGTGACGCTGTGAGAGTGGCCAGGAAGTGACTGGTTTTCGTTGCGCACAAAAGTCCTGGCGCATACATCGGCAGCTAACACGCCATTCGGTGTCGTTTCAAAAGGGAGTGACTCCACTCGGGGGTTGACCCCTCCACTTCCAAGTCTATTATGGACTGTGAGAAGAAAACATGAAAAAGAGTCAGTGTTGGTGAGACAACATTGTGGTATTCCGGGGTTGATCGGTCCCGGGCCGGCAGGACCCACTCCGCCGGCGCCGTCCGGATTCGGTCCCGTTCGTCCGGCCCGTGTACTCCACTCCACTCCGAACCGGCGATCAATTTGCACTCTCTCATCGATGCCGTGAATTTGAGCGGGGCCGGTAAGATCTTCGACCGTCAACACTGAATCACGGATTGGGTTCGATAGGTGTGTAGAGGTACTTGTACACCTTAATTATTAACTCTCCCCGGCTAACCTCACATATGGGCCTGGGACGCTGGGCTCCCCCACACCGTAACCTCAGCCGCAGTCGCCGCAGTCGCCGCAGCCAAGCGACAAATGCTTCACACACACCCCCTCCCCCACGCTGTAACCTCACCACAGACTCGGACTCCAACGCCCAGCTTGCCAACACTCGCCAAGAAATCTACCTAAGGGCCCCAGGAATCCCTCAAGACTTAACAAGACGGACAGCAAGCCGCAAAAAGTCAACTTGTCCCAACTTTGGTTTCAATTTGTCAAACCACGTTGCCCGCCAGCCCGATCCCTGGGAGCTAACGAGAGTGACATGGGATGCCGTGGCCGAACGTGTAAGTGACGAGGGTGACTAAGCGTGCTCCTTCTTTCTTATTGGGTCGCCGCCACTGGTCGATCCGTCACCCATCAGCCGAGATTACCGGACGAGTTAAAACTCATTACGTTGATGGATTTGGAAGGGGAATTTGGATTATGACAAAGAGGTTGTCTGGGGATCTTATCAGATTGGGATATGCCCACCCAGCCTTGGACAACATACATTGCCATGGATATGATCAACACGATGCTTTGCGTGGAAATGAGTGACATGCTCTGTCATGTCATTGTCAAAATCAAAGTTGCTTTGCTTCCTTTCGATATTTCCAAGATGGGTATTTTACGCTATACTTTTCGTCAGACGAAGAGATACAAGTTGGATTCAGCTACCTTCATGAACAGAGGGTCCAACCCATTCAATGTGAGAACAGATATCTCAGACAACGCGGTTGGTTCGCCCACGACGAAGTGGACGAAGTGCGAGAATCGTGTTACACTTCTACTTTTCCTCGCACTCTGACTCTGTGCAATGGCACCAAGCACCAAATAAGCTTGGTGGAAACGTGTTACAGCATCGCTTCGTTCCGGGACCTCTCTCTGCTCTCTGGTATGTGGCAGGCAACCTAGGCCTGTTGGTAGAGTCGAACGGCGAAATTGCTTATTGTTACTGGGCTGTTTTTGTGGTGGACGAAATCTGAAGGCTTTAAATCCAATGATACGATGATTCGATCGTTCGACCCCGTTCGGAATAGTCTTGCTACCTAATATTTTAAGGGTTCATAGATTGAACGAGACAATAGTCAGACCTAAAGGCTATTCCATTTGACGGAGAGGACATGCTCACAAAGGACGCTGAAAGTTACACCGTGCTACAGAGAATAAAATACTGAGATATATGAACTACATAGCACCGTGTCACCAGGAACCGTGCATGCTTACATGTGATGGCCTACTAGATCTGCCTCTATTTCTATTTCCATTCCCAGTGTAATTTGTACGTGATACAGCGTTCAACACAAATCGTTTGTAGCCCCAACTTTGGTTCAATGCAATGCCTGTCGAGCCTGTCTGGTAAGTAAGCTCAATGCAGAAAAGCTCAAACATGCCTGCCACATTCTGGAGCTGTTGGCTCGAGTTCACATTAAATTGAGCAAGAGTCAGAGGATGGCAGCTGCTCATGATGAAATTTCAGTCCTCAAACTCGGGAGTGGGAAGGAACAGAGAGCGGAAGTTTCCGATCTAACCAGGCTCGGGATCGTTGACCGTGCTTTTGGTTTTAGATTGCTGATTTGGATCTGCGCATGACTCGTTGGGCCGCAAAACATGAGGTTCAAACCCAAAAGGAGCTGGGCTCAAAATTCGTTGCCGGTAGCTCGGAGACAGCGAGAATCAGCAAGTTTGATCACTGAGAACTGGAACAGGAGACTCTCATAGCAGGGTATCATGTGCTTGAAGTCACCTTTAATTACGACAGGCATCATTCATAAAAATTGATCAACCAAAGCAAATGCGAAGGACCGAAATCCAAGGTTTTGGACAATGAGAACTTTGAACGCTTCATGTAGCCGAAACATGCCTGCTTTCACATCGCCATCTAGATGGGGTATCATACAAAAAAATATGCCAGCCCAGGTACTATCATCCGGGGGATAAACTCGGTGTCCATCCAACAGTGTGTGATGGTAACATCCGTACAAAAACAAAACGGGGAAAAAGCCCACAAAGGAGGTATCGTTGAAAACCCCAAATCTACCCAGGCGTGCGCGGCGAAGGCGGGAAACCCTTCCCCTCCGGCGCTTGATTTCCTCAGTTTTCGACATTCGCTCATCCAAGGCCCCATAAATCCAGAGTTCTATGCATTCCAAAAATCAAAAACAGAAACCAAAAAGTCGCTCATAGAAGTAATTTCGTCGCGTGGTCGCATAATTCGACGTCGAATTCTTTTATAATATTATTCCGAGGTCGAGCCCGTCTTCTCTCGCGGGTCCTCCTCTTCATGGTGTGGGAGCTCGGACATGTTGGCTCCGTGGCGAGAGCTGCTCAACAGCTCTTGATGCCCTTCGATGCCGTGCTGGGGAACGATGACGGCGCCGTCCTGCCTCTGCTCTTTCTCTGCTGGTGTCCATGCCAAGTAATCGCGGCGAACCTGGTGAAGAGCTTGTTAGTGCATGAAGCCAAATAAAAAGGATAACGTGAAATCATATTACCTCAACGTAGTCGTAAGCAAACTCGCCGTGCTGGTCATCATCCATGCCGAGGAGCTCGGCTTCTTCGGAGGCGCGGAGGTGAAGACCTGGGATGAGGTCGACGGCCTTGGCGATGAGAGCAGACATGACGAAAGAATATCCCATGGTGGCGCAAACGTAGGCGATCTGAATGTACAACTGCTTATAGTTGTGGTTGATAAAGCCGCCGGCAACTTCCCGGTTGACACCATCCAAGCCAATGATGTAATCGGCAGCAAAAAAGCCGTTGAAGATCAGACCCACAACGCCGCCAAGACCGTGTTCAGCGAATATATCGAGAGCATCGTCGATGCCGATAATGAACTTGATCTTAGTGCCGAAGTTACAAACGACTCCAGTGACGACTCCGAGAATGATGCTGGCCCAGGGAGGGATGTACCCGGAAGCGGGAGTAGCGGCGACGAGACCCGAAATGGTACCAGAACACCAGCCGACGAGGGACCACTTTTTGGCCAGGCGGTAATCGAGAAGGGTCCAGGTCATGGCCGCAAACATGGCCGTGAGACACGAGTTCCAGCACGCCATGGCGGCACGAAGGTTGGCGCCGAAAGCAGATCCGCCGTTGAAACCGAGCCAGCCGAACCAGAGGAAGACGGTACCGATGGTGATCAAGGAGATGTTGTGAGGACGGAAGTTGAGCATCATCTTCTCGTTACGTCGGCCAAGAACCCAAGAGTAAGCCAAAGCCGAAACACCGGATCCAATCTCGACGGGGCCACCACCAGCATAATCCATCACTCCGTACTTAAAGGCCCAGCCGTTCACGTTCCAAGCCCAGCAGCAGAGAGGGCAGTAGACCAGTGTCGCCCAAATAAAAATGAAGGCCATTGCCGGGACAACGCGACCACGTTCGGCGGTGGCTCCAACAACGAGGGCTGCGGTTACGCCGAGGAATTGCATCTGTCATATTGGGGTTAGATAAACATACCCCTGAATCGCCAAGACCAGGCCTTGTCTGACTTGTCCAAGATAACTGAAAGTTTTCTTACCTGGTAGAAAGCATAGAGGAGCTCAGGGATGAGCTGAGAGCCGGGAGAAGGTGCACCGAGTGTGTTCATAAGGCCGAAGTGTCGAAGGTTACCGATGAAACCGTTGGTTGCTGTGCTGCTGAGCGCCAATGAGTAACCCCAGAAGTACCACTGGAAGATGACGACACTGAAGGACATCATGCACACCCATATGAGTGATAGAGCCGACTTTCTACGGGCAAGGCCGGAATAGAGGAAGGCGATGCCCGGGATCATGATGAGGACCATGCATGATGCAATTAGAATAAAAGCCTGGTCGCCTGATTGGTACCATTGGTTGAGGTTTTCGGAGGCTGTTGATGATGGAACTTGTCAGGATCGGAGGCATTGGTTGAGTGGACGTCGTCGAGGTCTGAAGAGGACTCACCGGAGTCACCGCCGTTGGGCGTGGTGCCATTGAAAGGGGTAGGGGCCCCGAACCATGAATACGACATGGCAGCGGCAGGCTGGTGGAGTGCCTGCCGGAGGCTACGGGGTCGGAAGGGATGAGGAGATGATGACGATCGCGGAGTCGGAGTCGGGGTCGGGTCGGGGTTGGTGACGGTGACGACGGCGATAGGCGGTGAACCCGGGTTTTATTATACTGTAGGAAACTGGACGTAATAGGAGAGAGACTTGGAACACGGCGCTTCGGTAGTAGGTATTGTTGTTAAGCGACGGGCCGTGTTGTGGAAAGGAGGTCCGTCGTGGGTTGAAGAGTAGATTTTTTTTGTCTCAAACTCCTTTCAGCGAGAAAACGGGGAGGTTGAGGAGCGAAGCCGGTGTTAGGTGGGCCGGAGAGTCATGGCCGAAGAAGGAGGCCGGGACGAGGCACGGTCTATATAAGAGACGAGAGGTGAAAGGTCGATAAAAGCCATGGGCGTGTGGGCAAAGAAGTGGGATCCATCCGGGTGCAGCATGCAGCATGTCGATACCAGAGTGGGGAGGAGCGACCCGAAGGCCCATCGAGTCCCATCGAGTCCCATCTGACGCAGCCCGCGCAGGGTACAGATCGCAACTTGTCCAAGTTAGTGTGCCCTTGAAGAAGGACGGCAGGCACCCTCGCTGCCCACAACTCTGCCTCTGCACACCGAAGGCGGACTCGCCTAGCGCACCTCAGCACTCCTCTTGTCTGTTTAGCTCTGTGACCTTCCTCTGCCACTGCGATCAGGAACGGAGCAAGGGTGTTTTGTAGGATTCCGTCGATGGGGCCTGCGGGATCCATTACAGACAGACGTGGTGTCGAATTGATACTGAGGAGGTTCCTCCAAGTCGCGTGGGCTCGATGAACATCTGTGATTTTTCTCCTCCAATCCAACTGTTTACTACCGTCTACTAACCCGTTCACATGTCCCTCTCCAGAATCCAGTTCGTCTCAATTCGCGCCGTCTAGGTAGTCCGATTCCCGTCGAAGCGACCCGTCGGTAACCTCGACGACTTGGGATAAGGTACCTGTATACGCAGTACATACGTGGGATGGGGATTCCATGCCAGGCAATTGCTCACGCCGCCCCAAACAGCTAGTGGGAGCCGTAATGGCTGCCATGGCCGGTTTCGCCAATCCGCGGCTGTCCCTCGACTTGTGGTGTGGGTAATCCCCTGCTCCTCTCTTCCCACGCCCACTCTATTTGCATGGATGGGATCAAGAATGTGGCGAGATGCCGTTCGTGAACCTGGGATATCTTTGCTCGCCAATGCCTTTGTTTGCGACAAGCTTGTGTGCTATGGACGCCAGAAAGGGAGTCGAACACGGGATTAGGGAATGCTATCAATTACGCAGTCGTGGCCGGCTACCGAGAGAGCCTCAAAAGCAACCATCAGATGACACAGGCACCACCAACTTTAACTTCGGACGGGACGTTATCTCTCGAGGCAAAAAGCGGACACAAAAAAGTGCGCACACACGTCAACGTGGTGTAATTCAGTGGTACTATGTGTAGGTTTTGAACATGTGGAGGGCTTCAGCCCAGGTGGCTAAACTCTCCTCAGGCCTGGACCGAAAAGAAGATTGGCCAATTCACAAAGCGTTCCACACTCACTTACCTGAACAAATATGTCAAAACATGTCTCTACCGCCAGCTTATTTTGTATTCCGTGCATGTGTGGGCGGAGGACCGGGCACAGCCTGTAAGTTTTGGGACGTCGCATAGACGGCCGCGGCGTGCTTAATGGACTTGCATTGTACCTTATCTCTTTCATTATGGCACAAGCGAGCCGCGTTGCCTTGCATCTACTTACGATAGCTTGATATCTGCATTGGAATATCTGTCAGCGCAAGACTTTTTAGCTGATCAACATTTTCATTTCGAATCCTCAACATGTGCTCCGATGTTTGAAAGATTGAGCGATCCCATCATTTTGCCTTATCTTTCGGCCGTGATTCGCAGACAATCTTGATACACAATCTACTGATAGGGAGTTCGGGAGTTCGTTTGAAATCGTAACAGAACTTTGTTACTACCTTAGCGGCTTAGCCAGGTAGAGCCTGCTTTCGTAAAGGCTTACAAGGGGGGGGGGGGGGGGTGCGTCGCTTCAACTCAGCCAATGATAGATGCAGATTAGTACGAGGGGGGCCAGGGCCCCGACTCCGAGAATATGCCTCCATGCCTTGCCGTACCTCCGCTGTCCCGAACCCATTCTGCGGCGGCAGATTGGGGGAACGAGCCTGTGAAGTTCGAGGTCTCTCTTTTTGTGACTGTTTTGACTTTGCGGGCTGACTTCCGTTGTCTCACGATTTACGTGCGGTTCGTGGTGTGGGGATTGGGTTTTGAGAGGTACAGTACGTATTGCTCGATGTACTCAAAGGTACCCAATGAATGCAGGGACACTGTCAATTAGACAGCCAATGTCCGTGATGTGATCGAACGCTCTCGCCCGACAACGGAGTGAAGATCAGGCAGAGCAGCAGCCCATATGCCCCCGTCTCTTGGGATCTTCACGCATCCAATGTTCCAATGTCTCGTTATCCCATCGAGTAAACAGGGCCTCTTGTTCCGGGCTGCCAAGAACCAAGACATGAGACACAGCAGCACCGAGCTGGTCAACCGACTTTCACGATCCTTCAGGTCCTACCTTACCGCGTACACGTGTGCTTGCTCCGCTTGCTTCTAGTTCCATTCCGTGCATGCATCATTGGAAGCTCCCATTATCATCAAGGTCCCTGAGCCCAGCCTTTGCGGGGAAGCTCCGAACACCCTGGGCCACAGGCGCTGTGCACAGCACCACTATGACACTTGCAATTCCTAGGGACCCAGTTGTATAAAAGGGCGTCGATATCCTCTCCGACGTTCCTGTCTGGAGGTTATCCTCCTACTCACAACCATGCAGACTGGTGCCTCTGGGCTGAAGCATACGCAGCCGAATCGAGACAAGCCATATCACGACAACGTTCCCAATCAGCACATGAAGCCGATCCAGTGTCGACCGAAACCCGAACAAGCTGGACGTCTACTCGTCTAACGTGGTGGTATGATGAGAGATTTCGGTGGCCTTGGTACCCATGAGGCGGTGCAGCATGCTCTATTGTTCGATCACCTTGAGCAATGCGAACACAAACTCGGATCAGACGCATTCCCCCACGCACAAAGTCGAGATCCCGCCAAACCGAGCATCCTTTCGGAGACCTGGGCACGTGCTGGGGCAGTTTCCGGGTCACACATTCGGACGCCAATTGGATGTAATGAGATATAATACGACTTCCCCCCAGCTTCCGTCGTGTGTTCCTGGAGGTTCCGTGGCGTCGATTTTGGATATCTTTCGTGGAAACGAGCGGCTTGCTGCACCCCAGATGACGGAACTTGCGAACAAAAGAAGGCACGACGTTGAGAGGTTTTCACAGGCCACACCCCCCTGGCACGCCCATCAATGCACCCCTGTTCTTGGCTCCAGAGCTTAACAGCTTAATTACCGAGCGGCCCCCTGCCAGTCCAGGAGCGCAGGGGTTCCAGGCCGCAGCCAAGCATGCCAAGCATGCTAAGAGATAGGCCTTATCAGGAACCGGGGACCAATGGGAAGCCAGACGGGAGTGTTGCACAAAGGTTTCTGTCAACGCTTCCAGGTTCGGACAGATTCGGCGGCGGCCAGCCTCCTTCGGGCTCCGCTCTCGCGGCAGGCCCCACCTCCCTCTTCCGGTTCTACACGATGGCCACATGCCTGCTCTTTTGACCGGCTCGCTTTTGCTTGGTTTTATCTTTTGGACTTCGAACCTCGACCCTCTTTCTATCCATCTTTCGCGTCACTCATACTGAACAACACCCTCCCTCATCTCCAGCCGCAGCCGCTACACCTCTTTGCAGTCCCCACGGCACGAGACCTTCTCCATGGCGGCGATCCCCCCCCGTATCCACTCGCTGTCCACATCTTCAGTCCACTTCGAGAAGGCAAAACTCCACAGGCTCCTTGGGTCGAGAAGCAAAAACTGCGTCGGCGATAGGCTCCGTTCTGGTACGCACTTACGAGCGGAAAGCCGAGGCCAGCCATTCGATAAAAAGACGTTGGCGAGTCGAGACTCGCAGCATTCGGGCCGCTGCAAAGCGCCTGAATCTTGGGGGCGCCTGATAGGAAAATCGGGTACACATCCAACGGTTTTTGTCTCCACGATGGGGCGGTTTCATAATGCCATTGTGTGTGTGTGGATGTTGTAGTGTGTGCATTCGATATTGGTGATGCACAAGAGGAAACACGGCACATGCCATTCATTGTCAACGCCGCTGATGACGTTGACTAACGACTGCAGAACCACTGCCGAGACCCCGTCGGTTGCCAAGAGTGCCGCCCGCGCCCGCGGCCGGGACTGGGTGGTCAAAGTTGCATCAGCCATCTTAGCGGCGAAACAGAAAATTGGAAAAAGAACACACGGCGAACATCCTTCTCCAACGTCGGTCCCTCCTCACGGAGCACCAGTTCGCCCAGCCATGCGCCGGGGCAACTTCCATTGCATCACCGCCCGACGAAAGCCGGTGGGCCCCTTTCATCCTTCACCCACTTTCCCGCCGCGGCGCAGAAAAAGCCAAAGTTGCCAAGAAGCCTTGGAAAATCCACTTCGATTTCCTCTTTGATTCAAGGATGCCGCAGATGAAGGTCTTCATCAGCCTTATCTGTAGCCAGCTGAAAATGCCTTGTAGAGGTTCCAAGGTACGTACACTCTTTGGCGGTATGGAAGCCGACAAATTCCAAAATCCCAGACTCCAGACACCCAAGATAAAGAAGGGTGGGAAGAGGATACCTGATGCAAGTACCTCCGAATACACTCATTCGCAAAATGAGCCGACGAGCCTCATCAAGTGCAAAAAGGGGACCGTACCACGCTCACAACCAAAGCCGGGGAAACCGCCCACTTATCAGTAGGTGAAGACAATGGCGGTGATGCGTTGTTGTGTGCTACCGGAAACCTGGAGAGTACACCGAAAACATCACAAGACAGGTGTCAAGAGCCTCCACAATTGCACCTAGTGAGCTTCTTGGCACGTTTCCTAGCGAGCACCTAGCACTCTTCTATGACCATGGACCGTGACGCTACTCCTTAGTTCAAACACAAAAGACCCAAAGACCAGGAAATGCCACCGCAATTTGATGACGACTTTGTTAGAGACGGTCAGTCAGTCAAATGGATGATGTCTAGTTCCCGAGAGTCTTCATCCCGTCTTTTTGTGTAACATCTATCATGACCATACTTGATGACGCTTTACCCCCATTTCACAAATGAAATGTAAACAAAGGCAACAGCCGTAGTGGTAGGTTATGTCAATGTCACACATCGCGACCAACATTGCGTGTAAACACAATTGATCATAATACGGGTCGGATGAGATTGAACCATCGCCCCAAATCAGATCAGTAAGAATTAGAAGAGACGAAAGTAACCTTTGTTGGGACAGTTCTGTCCTGGAAAGCAAATTTTGGGTGAAGGACGTATCTAGATGGCTTCACGAAGACAAAGGGATCAGTTGCGCATATCTGCCATAAATCTTCGGGGCTCAAAATATGTTCATCTCCAAGTCGCATCAAGTTATGGCTGAACAAAAGTTCCAAGAGACACCAGCTAGATCTAGGCTCGCTAGCTTTATCACTCGCCAGAGCCAGCTCAAAACGCCAGACACACCAAGGTCTCTGTCTCTACATCCATCACTCATGAAATGCGTCATACATCCCTTCTTTAAAGCCAGCCAACAAAGAACCCCTTAGAGATCCCTTACAGACTCCTTCCTCACTAAACCCTTTAGGGGCTTCCCTTATGCACCTCCCCCCTCAGCAAAGCAAACCTCAGCATACCTCGCCAACCCGGGCATCTTCTTCTGCACCTTCAAGAAAGTCTCAAACTCGCACCACCCATCCACCCTTTCCGCATCGCACTCCGGATGGCTCCACCCAAGGGGAACCGTCCTCTGGTTCAGCACAAAATGGACATACTTGGTCTCCTCCCCTTCATCCTCGTACCCGCTCCGATCCGCCTTCACCGGTTTCGGCGTCTTGATAATTTCGACATCCAAGCGGGCGCCAAAGGGCGTAATATGCGACACCGTAAAGTTGTGATCGCCGGGGTAAACATCGGTGGGGAGGTCTTGTTCAAATTGTGTCAAACCAAAAGCGGCGAGGATGGAGACGATGTTGGTGTCGTGCGAGAAGTCGAGGTACAGAGACTGGTTGAGCGGGAAGGTGACAGTGTTGTTGTCGAGGGTTGTGTTGAGCTGGGTGTCAGAGTAGGCGATGGTGTGGTTTTGGAGGCGGGCGAGGACTTCTTGCTGGAAACCGATGCCGACGGCGCGGCCCGTCCGGGAGCCGAAGGCGTTGTTGCCGTAAAATTGAAGATCGTGCGAGTAGCCGAAGCCGATCCATTCTTGGTAGGTGAAGAGGGAGCAGAAGCGGCTGTAGCCGTTGGCGACCTGTTACAGTAAGAGTGAGTGAGATGAAATAAGTGACAAGAGAGAAATGGTGACGGTTGACTTACGGTGTCGTAGGCGCACAAGGTTTGGGCGGCATAGGTGTCATCGACTGTCCAGTTATAGCCGGTAACAAGCTTGGAGAAACGCTCAGTAGCTGAGGGTGGAAAATTAGCTGTGTGCACCGTACGTATAAAAGTCGGGTCATAGTCCAAAGTCTATGTACCATCTTTCAAGTAGTTGCCGACCCAAATATCGCGAGCCTCAGAGCCGAGACTGTCCTGGCTTTCGTTGGGGCAGTTCATGTAACCAGCCAAGGAATTATTCAAGTTGGAGCCCTCAATGATGACTTCAAGAGTGACGTTGTTGGTCCTATACTAGATCAGAATCCGAATCCTTTTGTTTGCCGGGCTGGGTAGAGGAAGAAAAGATCACATACCATTCCAGGCCAAACATACCAGCCAAGAAGTTCTCAGCCGACTTCATCATACGGTCTTGGGTCTATATTTCCCTAGTAAGCTACCAACCCCACAACTTGTCTTCGGGGACAGCCGAATAAGTGGTACATACCGTCGTACGAGCAATGATCTTCGTCTTAGGATCATATAGCGACGAATACATATAAGCGTGTAGGACTCCCGAATCGAACAGTTCCTGGCGACCTCTCGGGACAAGAATCTCCATTCCCATCTGATACTTCCAGTTGTTCAGGAACTCGAGTTCACCCATAGCGTTGAACTTGCCAGTCGCATTGGCAAGACGGGCACCGAAAGCTTCCACGTTTGAGCCTCTAGTGGGATACCGAGAGCCATGGCGAGAAACCATCTATAACAGAAAAAGGTGGTTAGCACTGATTGCCGTACTCCGAATCGTATTACTCTGTAGAGAAACGGTAGTTGCGACTTGCCTGAAGCCAAATAATCTTCGCGCCCTCAGGCAGCGGCCACTCATCCACACCAAATCCGGTCGAGGGCGTGTAAGGCGTCAGAAAGCCCATCATAGCGAAAATGCTCAGGTTACCCGGCTGCCAGCCCTGAACCGGCACCTGCGTTTGCAGCGGCGCATTGGGCACATAGGTAGCAGCATGGTCGAAAGTCCTCGTCTGGGCCATAAAGGGGGCCTTGCCAGTGGCCGTCTTTCCAACCCACGGGCCTGGGCTGGTGTTGAAATACTCGGGTACCGTGGACGTGGGTTTGCATGGACAGTCCTCCGAAGAGGAGGAAGACGGGTATTCTCGGGCTTGGACCGGTGCCTGCGGGGTGGAGGGCTCGGATGGACGCGGTTTGATGCCGAAAAGGGTGCCGTTGCACGCAAGCATGTTGAAAGCTACGAAGACGGAGAGTGAGACGGCGCACGAGGCCAGGAGAACAGACAGCTTGCGCTTCAGGCGCTGCCCGGGACTGGGTTGCGCGCCATGAGAAAGGAGAGGGCGTGATAGCAGCTCTTCCTTCTCAGATAGGCTGACGGGCTCGTAGCCTGGTGCTTGAGAGTTGATCGCGGAACCCATATTGACGGTTGTATATGCGCCCCTTGATGGTTCGAAAGGCGGACGACCGAGGAGTGTAGAACCTGGGCTTTGCGCGGCGAAGGTGGGCCAGCATTTATATGGCACGCCTGTAACATGATCCCGGCTTGTTTGGCGGAAAAAATGCCCGGAGAATGAACTGCGGTGACGTGTACAGGAGGTTCACCGGCTACGTCGTACCCGATCATGAGGGGACAGCATATAGTCGCACCGTGACCATGTTGAATTGTTGATCCCAGCTGGTCACTTAGCAGTGCGCTAGAGGATCGCAGTAAACAAATGGAAGGTGGAGAGGGTCGATGATAGGCAATAAGACGGCAATTAGGATGGCGATGGAGGAGTTGGAGTTGGAGAAAAATGGGACGAAAGAGGACAAAATGGTGCTGATAGAGCTGCGGAGGTAGAATTAAGGTTGAGCTTCCGGTGGGCGTCTGCCAAGAGCTAACTATAAGCGGGAAGTACCTACGGCCGCGAGCCAATAGTATTACACGGACCGGCCGACCCCGCACCGGGCCTGGACGATCACGGTATTATTGCAATGTGCCGAATCGCCGGATTGCCAGCCGTCTTCATAGTACCGTTGGACACTGGCTTCCACGTTTGTAAGGTGGTAGTTGTGCCAAGAGCCTCACATGAGCCTCAGAACAGGTCGGGTTAGCCGGTAAACGGCGATTCCTCCAGAGATGCCATTATGAATTGGGAGAATTTATACACAAGCCGAAGGACTTGTGGGTTGTTTGCAGAAAGTGAGCATATATGCGAAACAGCTAGAGGCACAATTTCAGTTTCTGTATAGACCGAAGTTAAAATATATTGTCGCTTTGTGACATGGACAACAACCCCGTCTAAGCACGTCCAACCCCCGCACCTAGGTTTAAACTCTTATGAACGCTGTGCAATGCTGAACCGCTCCTATCTCCGGTTTGAAAATATTTCGACGACCGCTTCTGTTTAGACCTAAACGACGAGTAGGTCTTCGCCGTCCTTTGATTTCATAATGATATATGTTAAAATTGTATGATCCAGGTAATGTAGGACCAACCTCCATTTCTTCAACGCCGGTCCTTGGCTTCCATCGCCCTGTCCGTGCAACGAGATACCGTCCGTTCTTGGGCCAGGCATAGGCGAAATGGCAATGCCATGGAGAGTACACCACGGACGCATTCGTTTGTCCTCTTCTTGCCAGCGCGGCAAAACCGTCTCCACGCGGAATCCGCGACGTACTGGGGCACCGTAAAAAAGCTTTGCCGTCTTGGTTAAACGCAATAAGGCAACGCGGCCACAGAGTGATCCAAGGACCACGAGGTTGAGCTCTGGCACGTGGAGAAGCATACCGATGCGCTGTGAGTAGTGCCGGTGAAGGTCATATGGTGACAGATGCCGGTTAAGGTGGTTGTGATAGGGGAGAACTTGCCTACAAAGCACAGGCGTGCCCTTGGGATCCATATGTAGCAAGCAGACATCTGTCGAAGAGGTAAGCAGTATAGAGATATTCTTCTTCGCATGGCGCGAGAAGAAATCGCATTTGTGGAACGGTACCGCAGGGCTACGCCAGTGCGAATAATTTTCACGCCCAACGCTTGATGCATCTGGAACATGCGCAAACCTCGGTACGATGAACTGAGCCAGATGGATGCCATCGTGGGTATCATCCAGGTAACCCTGGGGAGCCCGGCGAGGAGTGGGAAGTCCACCGGTCAAGATCAGAGACCGCCGGTCGAAAAGCCCAAAGTTGACGTTGGTCCATGGCCTAGCCGCATCTGAAATATCCGTCTCCTCATCCGCCCCGCCTTCTTCATCCAAGTCTTCTTCAATAGGAAACCCAGCTTTTTGTCTCGGGTCAAAGAACGTGGGACTATGGGGCGCGGGAGCGAGATATGAGAGAGGATTTGCCTGATCCCTCACACGGGAAAGGCTGCGGGTCGTGTCCAGCCAAAATACTCCCTTGCGCAATGTCCCACCGGAAATTTCGTCAGGCGGAAGACTAAGGCACTCAAGCAAAGACGATGTTTGCTTGAAGCAGTTATCAGGCAAAACCATGACACCCCAACCGGTACTGGGATACTCGCAGTCAGTCAAACAATTCAGACGAAAAGGATAAGTACATTGGAACACGGGAACATGGTTGCACACTCACCCTTCTGCCGTAACATAGTTCATCTTAGACGTCTCAGAGATGATGTCAACCGGGGGATATCCCATCCGCCATATGTCAAGGAACCATGTCCTGTGCCTTATGTCTTGAGCGACCACAAGCTCTGCACAACCTTGCTCGTCATCGCAGAAAGATATGTTCGGAATGTTGCTTCCACGAACATCAAGAGGTAATATGATCTTCCACGTCCTAGTTCGAGTCCGGAAGTCTCTCTCCAGACCAAGAGCTGTCTGGCCGGGCCAGAGCTGGGGAGACGGATCGAAAGAAAGACCCTCCAATTGCTGAGGTTGATGCTGGCGGAGCGCAAAAGCAAACACCGTAACTTCAGCCTTGTTCGAGCTCACAGCAAGTAGGCGTGACTCTTGATGGATCGCAAGGCCCCAGGCAGAGTCTCCCACATTTTCATGAAAAAACTCTTTAGGTTCTACTGAAGTGGGAGGAAGTCTGCCTTCAACTTCCCTTTGGCGGCTCGCTGATAGAATGTAGTGGGCAATTGTATGCGTGTAGTAGGCTCCGACATCGCCATCATCAAAGGCAAAAAAGAGAACTTCCAGGTGGCCCAAATTTCCGATCATAAGGTGATTGATCTGGTGGCCAAACGCCTGGTCGATAGCCGGTCTAACGAGCCTGGCAGTCTTCAGTTTCTTGGGTTTAAGCACCAAACATGGCCAAGGAAGAATGTTCGGGACCTTCCGGGGGATATAGACGTGTATCTTGTTCTGATAAGATGCGAAATAAAGCTGTGTCTCCGGTTAGCAGCGTATACAAACTATCGCCAACCGGCCGATATACGCACGTTGTATCTCTGTGACAGAGCAGTCAAATTTAACCGCAACCTCTGAGCTCGTGGAAACCTCTGTTGTCCATGCTCTCGTTCTCCGTCCTCCTGTTGTTGAAGCTGCTGGAGCTGAAGCTGCTGTTGCTGTTGCTGTTGCTGTTGCTGTTGCTGGGCTTGTTGCTGGGCCTGTTGTACAGCCGGTTGCATCTGTTGCTGTTGCTGTTGTTGTTGCCAGAACTGTTGCAGGTTCTGGATCTGTTGCTCGACCTGTGGGGACAGCTGGTTCGTCTGTTGCTGGTTCTGCAGTTGCAGCAATTGGATCTGGAGAAACCAATCATTAGGTACCCCCTGTGCTTGCGCCCCCATTATCGGTATTGGTGGTGGAAACATGGGGATCCCGGGACTGGCGGCCGCAGCGGGGAGAGCAGTCATCCACCCATTGGGCAAGTTTAAGCCCTGTTGTATGAGTTGGACAGTATCAACCTCATCAACTACAGGTACTACATCGGCCACGTCCCCTTCAGAGACGTCGTCATTTATATCGATATTGAGACCACTATTCCACGGCTCGTAGATAAAACTTCTGATTTCTGGGCCAATGTCTGGGCCGAACTGTGCAATGTCTAAGATCAGCAACACAGGCCAGGCAAAAGCTTGAAGGAAGTCCGGGTGCCCGGGCCGTCAGGCAAGAATCTCAGGAACATATTCTTCTTCACAGACTTACCCGGTTTTCTGCGGTCTGGACATGACAAATGCGGGCAACACTGAGGAAGTCGGACGAAGAACGAAAGGTGGCATGGGCCTCGCTGTCGTCTTCGTTAACGTCCGGGCTGAGAGGATCCCGTGGGGTGTCGACGTGCGTATCCGGCTCCATCATGGGCTAATGTCAAAGTTGATGTTTCTAATATGCGACGGATCCATTAAGCATTACCAGGCCGTGTTGACGGATGACTGGGAGAATAATGGGAGAAGCAGTGAATGGGCTTGCTGACAATGAAAATAAGATGTGAGAGGACGATGATAGTCGGCGGGGAACATGGCAGCCACGATAAAAGAATGCTCAGTTGTTGAAGAGACGGACTGAGGTGAACATGTTGTGGCCCTCGAGGGAAAATAAAAAGCACTCAGGCGGCGGATGGTGAAGCACACTCAACAGGTAATTGCGAGCCGTTTGAGGGTTGATGCAGGAGCAGGAAAAATTCTGCTAGGCAAGATGCTTGCCAATTGAATGCCCGAAGCTGGAATCATAATTTAGGTTGAAAGCAAAATGGGCCTGAGCTACCGGATGCTGATTGTCGTCACCGGTGCGGGTGAAGATGTGCACCGTGGGAAGGTGAACCTGGGTGGGGGCGTGATTTGGTGGGAGGGTGGAAAAGCAGGGGTACCCAACACTTTAACAGGAGGAAGGTGCTACAGGGGCTGGATATAGTGCGATACTGTTTAATAGTTCAGGTACCTGGCTGTGAGAAGATTCTGGGCCGTTTACTGCACAGACCGCTAGTCCTTTCGTGCTGCAGGGCCTTTGCCCTGCAACCCTCCTTTGACAGCGGATCTGGCAGTACCTAGAATCCCCTCCTTTGTAGACCTTCCTCTTTATTACTAATTCTATATAATTAGTAATCCCCTCGAGCTTCAATTAACTAGATCTCTCCCTCAATATATATTATTATTATTCCCATTATTTCGTGATCTATCTTATAGGTTATGAGCCCTCTATCGCAACGCTAACGCAACCCCTAACAGAAACCCCTTAGTTAGACGATCTTCCTAACAACCCCTCTAAGCCAGACGATTTTCCTAGTATTCTAATCTCCTAGGTCGACGATTTACTGATACTCTAATGAGGATTATCTATTAAAATGATAATTATCCCCTAATAAAATAACCCTATTATTTGCCTTCTTAGTGGCTATAGCTTTAAATAACAACTTAGCTAATACGGCAACCCTTATCCAACTTAAAGGTAAGAAGAATTTAAGCGATTAGGAATTAACTTTCTAGGTCGCTCTAAATTGCGCTAACCTTATAAATTATATTTTTAGCCTAAAGGATAAATTAGAATTAGATAATAAGATGTCGAAGGAGTATAAAACGTAGCGATTTAATAGAGTTAGAGTAGTCGCCGCTATTTATAGTACCTTAAAAGTAAAGAATATCCGGACAACCCTATAAATTAATAGATAGAATCTACGCGATAGGGACCCTAATTATTACTACTAGCTAGTCTAGAAAGCTATTGTAAAAGTTACGGATAAGGCTAGAGCGGATATACTCTAAGAATATTTATTACTAAAGAAATAGTCTTTCGATATTATAGAGTCGTTCTTATAATAATATAATATTTGCTGTAAATGAATAACTGAAGTTAATTTCCTTATCGACGAGGATTTCGAAATAGTTATCCTATTCAATATAGTCAAAACTTAATATCCTATTAAGGCTCGCTTCTAGGCTATAGATATAGAAACGAAGAAATTAGTTCTATTAATTTTTCTAGGGGAATTTAATACTATTGGCAATAGCGAGAAGAGGAATCTAACCCTTAGCGTTTCTATTTAAATTAATAATACTAATAATAATAAAGGTAATAAAGATAATAAGGATAAAAAGAAGAGAGAAATAGAAAAGTATTCTACGTATAATAAAGATATTATAAAAGGCTATAAATATTTCGATTGCGGATATTATAAAAATCCTAAGACCCTAAATTATTAAATATGCAACCTAGAGAAAATATTAAATATATAGAGGAAAAAGAAAGAGTTAATAGAGGTAAAGTCTAGTATAGCTACAGCTACTACTAATACGAATAATAGCTTTACCTATCCCTCTTTAAAGAGTTCCCTTTTATATAGTAGCGTTAATAGTTTTATAGTATTAAGCTGTAATAATTCTAATTTTAATACTTCTAATCAGGATTTTTAGTAGAGCCCGTAGCCAATTTAAACGTTAAAATCCAATAGGCTCTTAAGGTATTCAATATTAATAATAATAATATATGTAATAAAGTTCTTTATAATTCTAGATGTGCAATTAGTATATTCAATTACTTTAAATAGTTTATAGATATATAACCGTTAATCGAACCTTTTAAATACGTAGTAGGTAACGGTAATTCTATATACTCGTATTATAAAAGTATAGTAGAATTGATAATACTAATAATATATTATAGTATAATAAGGGTAAAGATTAAGGACGTGTAATTCTACCCTGATGTTCTAATTAATTTTATTATATTTGCTGGCCTTCTTAACAATAGTATAGAGTGGATAATAAAAAGCAACTAGATTTTATACGGTAAATATACTATACAATATAATTGGGCTAGCAACGTCCCTACCCTATTTACTATACTTCCTAATAACTTCGATTAGAGTCGAAAACTCCCTAGAGCTTTAATAGTTTTAATAATATATAAAATAATATATAAACGTTTAATGTATACCGGTAAATAATAGGTTATTAAGGCCTGCTAGAAAGTAGGGATTCCTATATTTAAACAGGAGAAGGATGATTATAAGGTATATAATATCTTAAAGATAATAAATAAAATACCTAAGGTAGTCTATGGTATTATAGCGATTAGGGTACTATAATACGTGCGAGTAGACGTTATTAGCCATAATTAGCCTAGTTATATGGGTATTAAATACGTCGTACACTTTATTTATATGGCTATAGCTTATAAATAGGTACGTTTCGTAATTAATAAGGGTAATACTTTTAGGGTATTGACTGAATAGAAGAGATTCGTAGAATTATAAACCGGTTTAAAAATTTATATTATCGGTCTTGATAGTAGTCTAGAATTCGGAATAGCGATAATAGAGTTTAAGAATAGTAAATTCGATAAATAAGTAAAGTAGGAAGGTATTGAAATTTAGAAAATAATACCCTATAGACTATAGATAAATAGCCTAGCTAAATTGATTAGTAAGTTAATTATAACGAAGATTAGAACTATTATTTAAGAGAATAAGATTCCTATAGTTTTATAGCTATTCGTAATAAATATAGCCGTTAAAATTATAAATTTATTATTAATTAAAGTAAATCTAAATAAGATAAATCCCTATAAATTACTTTATATTTACGCTAATAATCTTATAGATTAGAGGAAGCCCTACCTCAAATACTGACGAAAATACTAGTATATCGCCTACTATTATATTAAACCTTAGAAACGGGAATAAGGCGATAAATTTACCCCGCGAGTACGCAAAGCCTACTTTTTTAACTACGGTAACGAATACGGCCGAATCTACTAGTTATACGACCTAGAATTTTATAAAATAATCCGAGCGAGCGTAGTTAAATTCGTAGAGGATAACGAGAATAAGGATAAAGAAAGAGAAGATATCACAGGATTACCTGTGATGGCACTAGGCACTGCATGGTCGAGTCCATTGGCTGTTGGCCAATAGGATCGCATGCACGCACCAGTGGGCCTCG
>MU839091.1:0-127952 GCA_030685235.1 Copromyces sp. CBS 386.78
TGTTGACGGGGACGGGACGGCAGGGTTAGGGTTTTGTATGGGAGAAAAAAGTGGATCACGGTCCGAGTAGAGTTTTCTGACGGTGCGAGTAGAGTTGCTCATTATATTTACCTTCGACTAGAAATTATATAAAAAAATTAATTAAATAATAAAGAATTTAAAACAGAAATATAAATTTATAAGGGGTAATAACCTCTAATAATTTTTAGGTATTGAAATTATTCGAAATTGAGAGGCAGGATTAATTTAATTATTTTAACGGGAATATATTTATAAAATTATTAAATTTATTAAAAATCCTTATACCTTCGCCTTTATACCGATAAATAATAAAGAATTTTTACCTTACAATAGTATAATTACTTTCGATAAAATATAGGATTATTAGGTCGTCGTCGGATTAATAATATACGCTATAATAATTACCTGAATAAATATCGCCTTTATAACTAATTATTTAGTTCGCTACAATTATAATCCTAATCTTTAATATTGTAAGGTTGCTAATAAAGTATTATATTACTTTTAATTCTATTTAAATCTCTCCCTCTACTTTAAATTATTATTAAGATTCGAAATAGCTTTAAATATTTTATACGCTAATAACTCACTAGATTAAAAAAGCTTATATAGGTTTACAATTAAATTATTTAACAGTTTTATATATTAGGGTATTATTAAATAGAAAACAATATTAATTTTAATAATTAAAATAGAATTGCTATCTATTTCTAACGTAGTAAAAGAAGCTATTACTATTATACGCCTATATAAGGAGATCGAAATCCCTTTCGATTAGGAAATACCTATAATCGGCTATAACAATACTTAAACGATCTGTATTCTAACTATTGAAGTATTACAATTAATAATTAAGTTTAAATATATCGACATCTATCGTTATTAATTATAGTAGGAGATTATAGAAGGAAGGATTGCGGTCGAATATTTAGAAATAAAGAAAATACTAGTAAATAGTTTAATAAAAGTATTAGGATAATTAAATTACGAGAAATTCCGGGATTTAATAGGAATAGTAAACGTACCGGTTTATAAAGAGATAAGGATTAGGAGGGAAATTCCCGACGATATTTTAGAAGATATTTATAATTTAATTGGGGAGATTAACGTATTAGAAGAGAGAAAATTATAAATAGTTTCACTTTTACCCTATTTTGAAAAGGTTTATAAGTGAGGGGGTATATCAAATTAGAGGGTAAATATCTGGGTTTCTGGCTATATTTAATTTAGGTTAGCCGCCCAACCCCCTAGATTATTAGTTTCTAAGTCCCTCTAGGATACTCCAGCACCCCCCAGACCTTCTGGGCGAGTTAGTCACACATACTCTTCAATCAATCAATTCTGCACAGTCACATCTGACAGGACCTTCCCACCGGTTTGCCTGACTAACATTATTTACCTTCTAAAGCTCCAAAGAGCTTAGTGTAGAGCATAATGTTAGTACCTTCCTAGGTAGATGATAGCTTCCCCGCCTATCCTATCAGACGTCGTCAATCGGAAACCAAAAGCAAAATAAGTACCTTCCCCCTCACTGAGGTCACGGCACACCTGCTTCACAGGCACCTCATATCTACAAACTTGGATCTCGATATCATTTCCTCCTCACGCGGCGACGAAGCTCCTCAATGCTAGCCACCTCTTCTCGAGCATCATCACCATCACTGCGTGTCTTTTCGGCCACCATTCATAGTAGCTTCAGTCTTAGACCCAACAGTAACACAGCTTCTTCTGTTCGCTCCCACGTGGTCCGCTGCCGCTTCTTCTCATCAACAGCTGCAAGGATGGCCCCTCCCAAGTCCGCCTACGGCTTTCTTGACTTCGTCAACGCCTCTCCCACTCGTATGTTTCAGTTCAGTTTGTTTATTTACCAGTTGTGTCGTGATTGAAAGGCTTGAGATCGTCAGAGCTCATGAGCTGACCAGCGTGAACCCCTCCCTTCTCCTCTCTGTAGCCTACCATGCCGTAGCCACCTCGGCGGCCCTCTTTGAGGAGGCCGGATTCAAGCTCATCCGCGAGCGCGACAACTGGGCCTCGGTCGTCCAGCCCGGTGGCAAGTACTACCTGACGCGCAACGGGTCCTCCATCGTCGCCTTCGCCGTCGGCGGCAAGTGGAAGCCGGGCAACCCCATCGGTATGATCGGCGCCCATACCGACTCCCCCTGCCTGCGCGTCAAGCCCGCCAGCAAGAAGAGCGCCCACGGGTTCCAGCAGGTCGGCGTCGAGCTCTACGGCGGCGGTCTCTGGCACACGTGGTTCGACCGCGACCTCAGCGTCGCCGGCCGCGTGCTCGTCAAGGACGCCGACGGCAACTTTGTCCAGAAGTTGGTCAAGGTCGATAAGCCCATCTTGCGCGTTCCCACTCTGGCCATCCACCTGCATCGCCAGTCAAACTTTGACCCCAACAAGGAGGATGAGCTGCTGCCCATCCTCGGTCTGGTGGAGAAGGAGCTCAACAAGCCCGCCGAGGCTGCTCCCGAGAGCGCCGCGACCGAGGAGAATGCCGAGGCCGAGGCCGACTTCCAGCCTCTCAAGGCCATGACGGACCGCCACCACTCGCAGTTCCTCTCGGTCGTCGCCTCCGCCGCGGGCATCTCCTCTCCCTCAGACATCGTCGACTTCGAGCTGATCCTGTACGACACGCAGCCCTCGTGCCTGGGCGGTCTCAACGACGAGTTCATCTTCTCGGCCCGCCTCGATAACCTCAACATGACGTACTGCTCCGTCATGGGCCTCATCTCTTCCGTCTCGTCCTCCGAGACGGTCCTAGACAACGACACCTCCATCCGCCTAATCTCATGCTTCGACCATGAAGAAATCGGTTCTCTCTCCGCCCACGGCGCCGACTCCAACCTCCTCCCCGCCATCCTGCGCCGCCTGTCGGTGATCCCCTCCCTCAACGCGGACTCCACCTCCGCCGCCCCAATCTCCGAAACAGCCTTCGAGCAGACTCTCGCCACCTCCTTTTTGGTGTCAGCCGACATGGCCCACTCCGTGCACCCCAACTACGCAGGCAAGTACGAGACCAACCACCGGCCCGAGATGAACAAGGGCACCGTGATCAAGGTCAACGCCAACCAGCGGTACGCGACCAACTCCCCCGGCATCGTTCTGCTGCAGGAGGTGGCCAGGCGAAACAAAGTGCCGTTGCAGGTGTTTGTGGTGCGCAACGATAGCCCCTGCGGAAGCACGATTGGGCCCATGCTTAGTGCCAAGTTGGGCGTCCGGACGCTGGATTTGGGAAACCCCCAGCTGTCGATGCATTCGATTCGCGAGACGGGCGGCAGTTGGGATGTGGAGCATGCTATTGGGCTGTTTAGGGGGTTTTTGGAGATGTATGGTGAGTTGGAGGGCAAGATCTTTGTTGATTAAGTTCATGAGTCGAGGTTGGATGAATGATGGGTCGGTCGGTTTTGGAGATACTGTGTAAGAAATTGGTTGTGGGACTTGGCTACTACATAGCTGCTAGCCCTGGAGGTGGGTAAGCTGTTTTCGATCTCATGATTGGATGGGCGTTTGGATGTGGCGAGGTGTTCGGGTTGGGATGATAGAAGGGAAGACGTCGCTGACGATGTGGCAGTGAAGCCACTTGGAGAAAGGGAATGAGGGTTGAGATAACGTGAAAATGGACGTCAGGAAAGAAACAGGATCTTGGTCATTGTATCAAGTCTTAATACAGTCACGGACTGTTGGATTATTTGCATAGCGGAAAAGGGGGTGAGCGTATGTAACCAGCTAACACTCAGGAAGATATAGCATGAGCGTCTGTTCCTGGTTAAAATCGGGGATGTTCGATCAAGCTCTCATGTTCTTGTGAAGACGCGCTCTAAGCGACCAAGAAAGGTAATGTTTCTACGCTACGTAAACGCTTCTATGGATGCAACAACGGACCTGTATCATCTCTAGACCACGACAATATGCAGAAGGTCATGCGTTCGAGATTCCTTGCCGCCCTAATAACGCCGTGAGGCGCCTACATGGACGCCATGCCAAATGTGCTTATAGACCAGGAAAACAATGTACAAAAAGATAACGAAAAATGCCAACCTCGTCTATTCGTGCGTCTACACTCTTCCATATGTTCTCTCGCTTCCAAAAAGACAAATATGCATAGTCTCCTCGATTTCGGCAGGAAAGTTGTCCAAAAAGGAATCATTCCTTGCCTTCCTTCTCCTCCAACTCGCGCATATACTTGACGAAGGTCTTCTTATGTGTCTGTTCGCGGAAATTCGTTAGAAGCGATCCGGGCAGCAAGTGATGGGGGTATCAAGGGCGAGGATTTGGGGGAAAGTTACTCACCATGCCGGCATATTTCCCATCTCTCAAAATGCAAATGTACCTCAACCCCAACTTGACAAAAAGCTCATAGACCAAGTCCATGGGGGATCGGATATCCAAAGCCATTGGTGCCTGTTTTTATGTTTTTCGTTAGTCCGTCTTCCACGTCATCTCTCCTTTGGTATTCGGATGAGGCCAGACTTACCGGATCAATATAAGGCGAAAAGTCCGTCGGATCCCTCCTGCCTCCACCCTCCTCATCATCACTATCATCAATACTCGGCACATTCGCCATCAAACACAGCGCCGTGCTCTCATCCGGCAAGTTATCCAACGCATACTCCAGGTCCGGGGCCGGGATCAATCCCACCAGGATGTCGTTCCTGATAATTGGCAAACCACCGTCCAGCTCGCCGGCCCTGTGCAGTGATTCAAGCTTGGAGCGCAGCGAAGTGGCGGGAACCAGCGGTGAGTTGGAGATATCGATGATGCGCTCGCGCCGCGCGCGCGGGACGATGTCGATTAATTCGGAGGTGAACACGGGTTTATGCTTGTTGTTGAGGAACGGGTAGGAGTTCATCTCTGTTAACAGGTCGTAGATGGAAAGTGGCTCGATTGCGTCGGCTGTCCACTTGGCTACCAAGATGGCCAAACTGAAGGGCAGGACGTAATCGAGACTGCCGGTCAGCTCGAACAGGATGACGGCCAGCGTGACGGACAGGCGGGTGACGCCGCACATGGTGGAGCCGGCGGCGATCAGGCCGTACACACCCGGTTGGATGCACGAGACGGAAGAGACCTTGTTGCAGCTGCTGAACATGGCTGAATCGGGGAAGGCCAGAACGAGCCATTGCACCATGTGCCCGATGAGACGGCCCATGAGACCGCCGACTACCATGGAGGGCACGTAGATGCCCGCGGGAACTTTGATGCCGAAGGTGATGATGGTTAGGAAACCTTTGATGAGGAAGGCCCAGAGTAAACGCCATAGAATGGGCGGGATGTCGGCCTTGGAATCGGGACAGAGGCCGAGATCTTCCAGGTTGTTGTCTCGGTCGTCGCATGGCGCCGCTAGGTTATACAGTAGCTTGGCAACAGGCATCTTGGTCAGACCGTTCCAGTAGCCGATCAGGCCGGTGACGAGCGCCACCAGGACGACTTCCAGAAGAGGATGCTTCTTGATGACGGGAATCCTGCGGAAGGTCACCGCCCACTTACGAGATGCCTTGATGAAGAGGGCACCGGCCGCGCCACCGAGGACGCCGACAAGGATGAAGCTCACCAGCTCAAAGTACTCCCAGTCAATCAGATAGCGCACCTGGAACATGACGATCTTTTGGGTTCCATAGGGGTTGAGAAACTTGAGCGTCAACGCCGCCGTGATGCAGCAGAAGAAGGTCCTGAAGAGGGTCTTGGCAGGGAAGAAATAGGCCACTTCTTCCAGTCCAAAGAGCACACCTCCCAGGGGAGCACCAAAGGCAACAGCCACACCGGCGGCGGCGGCGGCGGAGAGAACCTCACGACGCTTGGCATCGTTGCGATCGTACTTGCTGAATAGACGGCAGGCGATATTGCCGACGCAGGTCGCAATGTGTACATATGGGCCTTCCTTGCCCAAACTCAGACCAGACGCAACGCTCAGAACGAGGCCGACTGTCTTTATGATAAGAGTTTTAAGACCCAGGAAGCCGTGGAGGACGAAGCCACTGAGAATGACACGAACCTCGGCGACACCGCTTCCAGCAGCCGAGTAGTAAATCATTGGAGGAGCAGAGGCAGGCGGAGCAACGGATGCCCGTCGGCTGGGAGTACCGTTGCCATTGGGACTGTCAACCCCTTCATCCCCATCACCTCCAGGTGACACCGGAGCGGCAGCCAGGTTCTCATCTAGTGTCGACAGGCGATAAGCCGAGGGCACGACGGTCTTGGTGGTCAGGGTGAGCAAGCAAGAGACGCTGGCCAGAGTAATGACCAAGCCGAGGTAGATGACAAACTCGGTCCAGCGCTCCCCGAACGGCCATCCATGCATGACCTCACCCCAATCCCGCCAGTCGGTACAAGGACCGTGTGGACAGCACCTCTTTTCACTAATCAGCCAGCCCCTTGCACAATAACCGTCCTTGAAGTCGAAGAATGTCGACTCGGTGACGTCGACGATGTAGGCCAAGACGGCAATAACAAAGCCGACCAGAGCGCTGAGTATCCACCCCTGAGCACCGTCAAACAGAATGTAGACACGGCCCCAGAAGTCCTTTCGGCTGCGGAGGGCCTTGACACGATGGGCGTCGGCGATGCTATCGTGAACCCAGTCGGTCGAGGTAAATTGGTCATACCAGACGCGGTCTTCAGGGAAGTGGGACCCTTTGGATTCGGAAACGGATTCCTCTTGACGGTCAGCAAGGGCGCGTACCAGGCGCTGGCCCCAGGAGTTTGCGCGGCTATGGTGTCGGGTCGGTGGGTTGCCTCGCACGGTGTCTGTTCCTTCACCCGCTAAACCCAACTGTTAGAAAACGTTTATCATGATCAGAGGATACAGGAACTACGCACTGCCATAACTCTGATTCCTGGAAAGGGTGGGAGCCCTGGGAGTACCATGGGCACTAGCTATGCGGATGCGTGAAGAACGCGTAGTTCCCAGTAAAGCAGTGCGCTCGTCAGGGGCCCCGCCAGCTTGGCTCGTCATGTTGGGTCGTGTGCGGCGATAGCTCGAGGGCGAGCTTGGAACCGAGAGGTACGACTGCTGTGAAGGCTCTACCGAGAGTAGACCATCCGACTCGTTCTGGCTGTTCTGGTTGCTGTCGTTTTGGCCATCGCGAAGCTCGCGCATCCGAGGCGCATGTCTCCTCCCCGCCATCCGAGACTCGTCCTTCTTAAATAACGAGAAACAATGAGACGAGTACAGGGCTGTTTGAGTGAGAACTCTAGTCCGGAATGTGGTGACGTCGCGCGGGGGATCGTGAAATCCTCCTTGAACCCAGTGTCAGATAAGAAACGGATCGGATACAAGCTGGGTATGGGTGGTCGAGAAGTGATCGGTGGTCGGTGGTACGGGTAATGTCGCAGTCTTAGTTTGAACCAAGAAACAGCGCCGGCCACCGAGAAATTGTAGACCAGAAAGCAACAATGTCAGACTCCAAGACAAATCTTGAAAAGGTGACACGTCGAATATGGTTACAAAGCCTGAACAAGACAGACGTTGATCACCGCCGCGGTCTCCGTAGGTCGTAACGATGCGCCCTCGGCCTCGAAGCCTTTAGGTCACCGTCGAAACAGTTGTCTTGGCCGTCGAGGTGGTGTTGGGCAAGAGGCAACCTTCAGACGACAGGTCGCAAAGGAGCGCAAAAAATGGGAAGGGCTGACCGGTATGGCGGCTGTGTCTAGTCCCACGTGAGCACGCCGATATAAGATTTCCAAGGTTGTCTGTTGGCGTAGCTTGATGCCGATAACCGCCGAAGAGAACTCGGGAATTGGCACGAGGCGCAGATGTCAGAAAAAACGAATAACGATTGTCAGATGGCTGCTTTGTGTGTGCCGGTGTGATGGGTGCCCGTGTGAGTGTAACTGGGTTGTCGGTACTGTGCCAAAAAGGGCTTTCCGAAGGTATCACGAGAGGCTGTCGAGGGCGTTTGAGAATGCGACAGCAGCACTAAGTGACAATACACCGAGCATCGAGAGAAAAAGAAAAAAAAAATGAGAAGAAGAAGGATGTCAAGCATGCAGGCCGCAGCAAGCCATGCCGCGGTACATATACCTACCCAAGTATGTAAAAGCAAAGGCGGGAAGGTGGGAAGGGTGTGACTGGGGCATTGGTAACTCCCCTCCCTTTGCACATCATTCATCCCGCCAACCCGCTTCAGCGTGTGTGCATGAGTGCCGTCCTTGCTTGTCGCGTATCTCGAGAAGGAACGACAGGACAAGAGAACCTTTCTGGCCTGCAGGGTGGATTATTAGCTTCGGGTTGCGGGGGTGATTCGGGGGTTCGAATGGCTTCCTCCATTGGTTGTCATGCAACGCCAGCACCGGCATGCCAAATCTACTGGTCAAGACCGTAATGGCTCAATGGGAGATCCTCGCGTGAATGGTACAATTCCCAATGAAGTCTTCCAGGCCTTACTTGTGCCAATCCACGCAGCCGTCCGTCGAGCTGCTTGGCTTGGTTACATATGTCATGGTCAGGCAAGCCGCCCCATGTCCCCAGAGCGACCCCGAATCAGCCCCGTCGTGGGCTTTATCATTGGAGGAGACGGAGGGGTCCAAGACTCTCCAGAGGATAATGTCTCGGCAGGGTTAGGGTTGGGGTGGTGTCGTCGTACGATAAGGCGCCATTTTGAGTCTTTTGACTGCGTCGGCCACAACGGGCCCAAGGATCGGCTGTTTCGCAGCGGCCAAGACAGCAAGAGGTGCCCCAAAGTTGCATGCTCCACTGGTCACACCAGCACATGAGGTGACATTGAATCCCTGTGAGCACTTGAAGCTCTAGTGGCACCTCAGATTCAAGTTGCCATCCATGTTGAAGAAGTGGAAAGAGACTGATGTCCGGCTGACTTGGTGCCGAGTTATGTCTCACAAAATCTTGCTTTGATCTCGATATGATGTTCACCTGGAATGGAATCTCACTCAGGTCTGTTATCAGAACTGCCCGTGTCCGCATGTAAAAAGAGCAGCCCAGACACACCCGGCAGGGGGTTTGAGAGAATAAGATAGGAAACTGGGGGTTGGGGATCAGTGGAGCTGTCTTCCAGTCCTCCATCTCAAATTGGCTTTTTGGAGATTGCCGTGGTCATCATCCATCGTGCATCATGGCCGTGGAACTCTCGTTGTCTAGCGGTTTCACACACTCGGCGTCGCTGTAATCCGTGCCCAACGGGTGAAAGTGGGCCGCTCGGGGTCCACTGTTACAAGTACATAGGTCCTAGCGCTCACTGTCACCTTCCGCTGCCCGTCCACGCGGGCGTGTCAGACCTCGGACCCAAGACGCTGTTGCCGCTGACAACTGCAAATCGTCCACTGCCAGCTGTCCTGTCTTCAACATCATCTAACCTCCTCTGCCTTTAACGGCAGCTCGTCATTGCGGACACTCTTTGAGGATACCAGCATTCGAATCCCGGTGGAGCTGAGGGGAACTTCAGGTTATGGAGGAGAAGCAGGAGACCAACAAATCGCCATGTCGTCTGACGAGGTGAAACGCCGTGCGGTGCCCAAGTTCACCTCATTCGCACCAGCCACACCGGCCCCGGAGGCGGGCTCTGAGAAACGACATTCGACAGATCGGGGTTCATCAAAAGGTCTGGAGAAGGAGGAACGTGAAAAGAATCGGGGCTCGTCAAGAGGCCGTGAGAAGGAGGACCGTGAAAGACGACATCGCCCTAGGGACCATGATTGGGACCGTCACAGAGACAGTGACAGAGAAAGGGAAAGGGAGAGAGAAGGGAAGAGGGAAAGGGTGAAGGACAGAGACAGGCATCACGATAGCCATCACAGTCGACATTATGACCGAGCTCGCCATCATCGCAGACGGTCAGCCAGCCCAGCTTCGCAGTCGAAAGGAAAACCCCCTTCACGTCATGAACCATCACATACCACCCAGAGTAACGATGTCTTCTACTTCGACAAGAAGGAGGACCCCTTGATTTTCCGTTATGGCGGCAATGAGCGCTCAAAGATACCAGCTTATCGTCGCTATGGTGCTGGGAAAATCATTGGGTCCCCGGGGTATCTGTCTGTTTACTTCCAAGGTTCAAAGGAAGTTTTCGCCATCGGAGGCCCGGGCGAGGGTAGGGGCAATGGCTCTGTCTTCAGAGATAAGACTCTGATGAATTGGGCCAGAGCCAAGGGGGCGAAAGCAAAACACATCAAGCCTGGCGTGGGTGAAAATGGAAGCTTAGCGGCAGAGGATGTGGATGGCGACTTCATATCTCTCGAACCCCCGAGGAAACGGCAACGAGCCGATATATCACCGGGGCCTGGTGATGGTAGAAAGAAACCAGATTACAGGTCGATCTATGGCAAAGCCAAGTCAGACGATGAGGAATCAGATACCGACGATACATCCTCTGATTCGGAGAGCGAGGGCAAGGTGGGCAGTCATCTTTCGGAGATGTCAGCCGCTAAGAAGAGATCTCTTGAACTCCATCGCCAAATCAAAGCCAGACCCGGGGACACCAAAGCCTGGCTGGAGCTAATTGGGTTGCAAGACGCCCTCCTCAGGGAGCATCAACTTGAGGGCCAGTCTGTAATTGGGCATCAGGTGAAAACTCTGGCCGAACTCAAGCTGTCCCTCTACGAAGAAGCCCTTCCCCACGCGGCCGACACATCTCTCAAAGAGACTCTGTTAACCGGAATGATGCGCGAGGGCGAAAAGGTGTGGGATCCCAAGCAGCTTGCGAAGCGCTGGGAAGAGACCAGCAAAACCAACCCCGACAGCTTCTTGTTATGGGTTTCACGACTAAATTATGAGCTCTCGCAGGTGGCAACTTTCACAAACGATGAACTGAAGAGTGTCATGGTGACCAAGTTGCAATCCTTGAGCCAAGCTCTAGCAATCGCGTCTTCTTCGGATGAGAACAATGCTTCCGCGCTCTGCACCCAGCTGATTTACGTTTTCGTCAGGTTAACGTGTTACCTCCGGGACTCGGGATACGTCGAGCTGGCTGTGGCCGTATGGCAAGCTACTCTGGAACTGAACTTTTGTCGGCCCAGTAACGCACCGGGCTTCCAATCAGTCATGGAAGACTTCTCAGACTTCTGGGAGAGCGAAGTACCACGGATAGGTGAGGAGAATGCCAAAGGCTGGCGTCACTTTGTTGAAGACATGGGCGATATGGCCGACCCACCAGAATCGATGACAAGGAAGCCGTCTGGGATACCTGAGACGAAGGACCCGTTCGGGGCTTGGGCGTCGCTGGAGCGACAACAGGCGGCAGAGGCAAGAATGCCGGCTCGTACCTTGGACGAAGGAACAGATGATGACCCGTTCCGAGTCATCATGTTTTCGGATATCAAGGACTTGGTGTTGTGGTTCGCACCCCGGTTGCTACCACAAGCGCAGCCTCAGCTGGTTGAGGCCTTGTTGACGTTTTGTCGCCTTCCTACATATTCGGCGTTGAGAGATCCATTCATCGCCCCTCGCGGTCAAGCCTTTGAATTTGCGCTGAATCAACTAGGCCGCCGTGAAGCCTCGACTTCAGTGGAGATAGAGAGAAAACCACCATTATTTGGACAACAAGGTGGAAATATGGCTCTCTCACAAGAGCTTCTCTTTTCCGGACAAGACTGGTTTCAGTATCTCGGTCAATGGTCTACTCTCAGCAAAGAGACGGATGGTGAAGTTGATCCTGGATGGGTACTCGAGACGCTGCGCTACCTAGTCCTCACTTGTAGTATTGAACAACTGGCTGAGTATTATCTTGCACTGGCGTGGCTCAAGGAGCCTTCTGGAGCTAAGAAAGTCGCCAAGGGGCTTTTGAAACGATACTCATCCAAGATGAGACTATACAGTGCCTATGCCATGATCGAGTATGCCAACGGGAGCGTTGGCATGGCCGAAAAGGTACTACTCTCGGCAACGAGTCAAAATGCTGCCGACAGCCAGATATTATGGAACACCTGGGTATGGATGCACCTCAAGACGGGCAAAAATCGGCTCGCTCTGGTTCGGCTGCTGTCTTCCGTGGACAGTACCATACCTCTAGATGTGAAGAGCAGCTCGCCAGTGTCGCCAGCCTTGCTGCTAAAAGCAAGAGCTCACTTCTCTACCAAGCGAGACTATTCCCTCTCTTCTCACCAACTAGAACCAGCACTCCAATACGCCGAAAGCTTTGCCCTTCTCGAGTATCTCTCACCAAACTCAACCGAAAACAGCAGGAGCACTAAATTCCCAAGCCAAGGCAACTTCACCTCCGCCCTAGCAAACATACAATCCTTCGCCACCGAGCTTCACTCCCTAGGTCACAAAACCCTCCACGAACGGGTCCTCCAAACCGCCGCTCGGCTCCTCTACCACCACGTAACCCACGGCCCTTATAAGCCATCCACCCTCCGCCAACATCTTCACAACTTCATCCGTCTCTTCCCCCACAACACGCTCTTCCTCTCCCTCTTAGCCTGGGCAGAACAATCCACTCTCCGGATCAACGACCCCGTCCGCTCCATCTTGCGCGAAAGTTTAAGCTTGTCCTCATCCTCAACAATCAAAGACACCACCGACAGCAGCCCAGAAGATAGTCACGCAGCAGTAATAGTACCAATCCCAATCCCCACCCACCGCTTCGTAATCGAATACGAACTCCTCTCCGGCGCAGGCCTCAGGCAGCCCGGAACCGCAACGATCCACTCCACCAAGGCCGCCTTTGAAGCTGCCGTTTCCGATCCCTTGGCGTGTAAATATAATGTGGATATATGGATTGGTTATATCAGGTTTCTCGCGCAAGTCTATCTTGACGCGATTTCCTTATCCTCTCCCGGATCATCATCCTCTTCCAACACAGGGACTCGTGAGAGTGGTAAGAAGAAGACGGACGCACAGACGGCGAGCGCCCTCAAGGCTCTTAAAGATGTGTTTTATAGAGCTATTGCTGCTTGCCCTTGGAGTAAGAGGCTTTATATGGAGGCGTTTTCTGCTACTGGACTAGTGAATGAGCTGAGCAGTGGGGAGTTGAGGGCGGTGGTTGGGACGATGGTGGCGAAGGGGTTGAGGGTGCATGTGGACTTTGAGGGGTTTGGGAGGAAGTGGAAGGAGAAGGAAGAAGAAGTGAGGGCGAGGGAGTAGAAGGCTGAAAAGAAGAAGACTGCAGAAGAAGACTGCAAAGGAGGACAACAGAGTGACCCTGGAACAGGAGAGACGATGGGATTTGAAGATGATGGAAAGAGCGCGGGGGAGAGATCGAGATGTGGGTTCGGAAAGGGATAGCAGAGGAAGAGAGACTCATGAGAGATACGGGCATTTTGATGAGGAATAGAGAGTGGGACAAACGGAGGGAGGACGGCATGAGATAAATTGGTGATTCTGTAGGAGCAAAGCATTAAATGGCAACGTACATATGCAGGCACCGCAGCTGACAAAACGGGACTGAACACCACATACCAATCTGGCAGGGCTGATCACCGCCACATGGGCCTCGATTAGACAAGTTATAACATCGTCTATACCGGGGCATTGTCGGAAAAAAAGGGAGAGCATAGCATGACACTGTATAGAAGAAAATAGGAAACTCTCGTTTCAACTGTGAGGTGAAGCTATTCAAAGATATAGCTCTGAACCCTAACCCTTGAAACAGCATTACACAGTACTACAGCTGGCCAGTTAGCGTCATTACGTACCACTGGAGTTTTGGACATTTGACCCTTGCTGAGATCAACAATTAAGTATTGAAAAAGTTTGGGACGGCTTCCGTCACCTTTGACCACGAAGCGAGGTACAGTAGGTAGTGCTACCGATTAGGTAACCGGGCAAAGTGGCTGGTCTTCCTCTTTCCAGTCGAAGGTGGCGCTTTTTGATGACAACAAAGCCCTTCCCTTCTTTCAAGCGGTGTCCATTATTATCCACATCCTCTGCCCTGCTAGCCTGCCCCTGTGTACGGTCAACAACTGGGTCCCGATAGGGCACTGACACTTGCGTTGTACTAGTGCGTCCTTGTGGCAACCACAACCGCGACACCGACCGCGACCGGCGTACAATACTTGTACATCCATCCACTTCCCACCTACAACAACCCCCTTTGGAAACCTAAACACCAAGAGGGGGGGGGATCGAGATCGCCATGGATAGAGTACAGCAACGCTGTCATCGCGCCATTGTAACTTGAGACCAGCAACAGGTACAAAACCATGCGCACCCCACCAACTCTTTTCCTGGGCTTGCTGGGTCTCCACGCAGTTGCAGCGGCACTCCCAGAACCAGCATCGGTATGCGAATCGAGGACCGTCAACTACATCACCCATACCCTACCGCAACAATGTCTTCGTACATCATGGACGACCCCGACCGCCGTCACGAGCGCAGTCGCCGCCGATAACACCTCTTCTTCTGGGGTCACCAGTCACGAGACAGCAGCGCCGGCGCAAGCGACCGAGACACAGCAGCAGCAACATCATGGCCAGCCCAAGCCGTCGGCGGAACCTACACAGGAGCAGACAAAGGAGGAGCAGGAGGATGAGGACTTGGCGGCCAGCACCTTCATGTCGTTTGAAGAATGGAAGGAAATGATGCTGCGCAAGTCTGGCGACCCCGCCAACAACAATAACAACAACAACAACAACAACAACAAGAACAACCACAAGGGCGGACAGCAGAGAGCTGGCGGCGAGCACGACCAGAACGGCGGCCCCAACAGCGATACCGACGGCCACCACGGCCCAGGAGACGACGGCGAAAACTCGCTGAACTTCGACGTCCTCTCGGAAAAGGTCTCAGAGCTGACCACTTCTCCCTCCGGCAACCCTTCGACCGACCACGGCAGCGGCGACAAAGCCAAGAAAGACGATCAGGTCGTGTACGAGGACGGCAAAACGCAATACTACCGTAGCAAAGACGCCGGAAAGACGTGCAAGGAGCGCTTCTCATACTCCTCCTTTGACGCCGGCGCCACCGTCCTCAAGACAAGCCCAGGGGCAAAGAACGCCAAAGCGATCCTCGTCGAAAACAAGGACTCGTACATGCTCCTTGAGTGCCATGCTAAGAGCAAGTTTGTCATTGTCGAGCTGAGCGACGATATCCTCATTGACACAGTGGTCCTGGCCAACTTTGAGTTCTTCTCGAGCATGATCCGCCGGTTCAAGGTCAGCGTTAGCGACCGCTACCCCGTCAAGCTGGACAAGTGGGTGGAGCTGGGAACGTTCGAGGCGAGGAACTCGAGGGACATTCAGGCCTTCCTGGTGGAACATCCGCAGATCTATACCAAGTATATACGCATCGAGTTCCTCAGTCATTACGGAAATGAGTATTACTGCCCTGTATCGCTACTCAGAGTCCATGGAACAAGGATGCTGGATACGTGGAAGGAACCGGATGACAGGCATGATGATGACCAGGAAACTATCGAAGCTCCGCCGGTCCAGGAGCAGTTGCTGCAGACCCCTGAACCTGAGCAGCCGAGTTCTCAAGTTGAACAGCCGACTGTTGCGAGTGAGCCGGTGCCAAGTACTGCCACTGAGGTGAAGGAAGAGACCCATGAGGAAACCGAGCCTATTCAGATTGTGGAGGTTGGGTTCACCCACTGGGAGCCAGTATTCTATCGTGACTTTTCTCTGGAGGTTTGCGCCTTGCGTTCGCGCACGACTGGTCAACCCACTCGTATCTCGCCCGGAGCAGACAGCAAACATGCTGGCAAACCCGATGTGGAAAAGGAACAATGCTCAACAGGAAGCGCTGCGCACGAAACATCGGTGCCCAAGGCCTCTTCAGGATCACCCAAATCTCAGGAAACAGCCAAGGGCCAACCTGCTAGCTCTGTTGCCTCTCACACTCCTGTACCGCCCCAGGCAAGCAACACCACAACCGGATCTTCCAACAACAATAAGGCTCCTCCAGCCCGTCCTAATACAGCCAGTAACGAGACAGCTCCTTCGGCCTCTTCCACCGCAAAACCCCCTAGCAGTAGCACAACCGGCACCACAGGTCGCAACGACGGCAAAGATAACAACAGCAACAACGCCAACGCCGGTACTGGCGGCGGCCCTCCTAATAATAACAACAACAAGAATAATCAACAGCAACAAAAGCTCAACCCCGGCGGCTCCCCCACCACCTCATCCCACCCCGCCTCGCCCACCGTCCAAGAATCTTTCTTCAAAACCGTACACAAGCGCCTCACCCACCTCGAATCCAACACCTCGCTGTCGCTACAATACATCGAGCAACAATCGCGTTTCCTGCAAGACGTTTTGTCAAAACTCGAGCGGCGCCAGCTCACGCGCGTCGACACCTTTCTCGACACGCTCAACAAGACGGTCCTGACCGAGCTGCGCAATGTCAGGCAGCAGTACGACCAGATCTGGCAGAGCACGGTGATCGCCCTCGAGACGCAGCGCGAGCAGACGGAGAGGGAGGTGGTGGCGCTTAGTGGACGGCTGAACGTTCTTGCTGATGAGGTGGTGTTTCAGAAGCGGATGGCAATTTTGCAAAGCGTCTTGTTGTTGAGCTGTCTGGTTTTGGTTATTTTTAATAACAGGACTGGTGGTGGTAATGGGAGTGGTGGTGGCAACGCCATCAGCAATAATGGAGGGGGAGTAGGCAGGCCTAATTCAAGAGGAGGGTGGTTCGATTCCCCCGTCCAAGCCGTCCAGCGGCGGTCGATGAGACCTGGTTCTGGCTGGATTAGTAATATGAGTATGAGCATGGGGATGAGTAGTCCTTTCCCTTTTTCGTCGACGGCGTCGACGTCTGGACTTCAACAGCAACAGTCGACTACAGCAGCAGGAGCCACAGGAGAAGCACACTCAGGTTCCGGAGGTGAGGATACAGATGCCGCCGTGGGAGCAAGCACGGGTGTTGATACCGCAACGGTACAACAACGACAATATCACGATCAAAACCAGCTCCACCCAAATGGTCGCCACCTGTTACAGACACAGCAGCATTCATATGCCTATTCACGCAGCAACGACAAAGCGCTCCCACTTACTCCCACCTCCGAGTACGATAGCAGGGAAGGGACGCCGTTGGTTCACGCGTCACCACTCCGGCAGACATCAACGACCATTGACGAGGTTCTGGCTGGAGAGGGTGCTGACGGTAATTCACCGTTGTATACGCAGTCGTCATTCGAACACGAGCCCGAATGCGTCTCAGATCAAGAGGAGCCGTCTCAGTCTGCATCGTCTGGATCTGAGTCTGGCGGGTCCACCCAAGAGACAGCTTCAGAACTCTTCCGAAAAAGCGTCGGGCCTACGCATAATGGAGCTATGAATGTATCTGTCCTTTCCGAAGAAAGAAGCGAGGGGGTTGGAGAAGACGATAATGATCTGCTACCGTCGGATTCAGTTGAGGATCAACAACACCAAACACTACGGCACCGACCGAGGCCTTCACACACGCACCTTGGCTCGGGGACCGTAAAGCCATTGCCTGCTCTACCGGAAACCTCAAGTCCATAATGACTTAATATCTGATGGTTGACTTCAACGTGATCATACATGTCAACGAGTCCATAGCAGAATATACGTTTGAGCATACCCAGAACAACAAGTTTCCGGTGATATGAAGTGGGTGCTAACACTACATGAATGAACCACAATGTGACGCCAAAGTATCCCAAGGGGATCAACCGCTCATTACGCTACTAACACATACTGTGGTCTAAAATACACACTACTGATTGCCCCGTGGGAGCAGCTCTCCATCACAACTCCTCAAAACCAGGTAATCCGGGCATGGGCCAACCATCTTTCCTAGACCGCCGTGGCCTTCAATGACCCCTTTGGCATAGTCCAATCTGGTTCCCGCCGATATACCATTTCAACCCGCCTTTTCCCCATTTTCCCTCAAAGCGACAACAACCCATGGTGCTTAAATGATGCTAGTCTTTTTCTGATTTTCTTCATGCAGCTTCGCAAAATCTGACAAACCTGTCAAAAAGCTGACCACCAATCTCAAAAGGGCCATTCCATGCCAAATTTTTCACACCTCTCATAAACTCTCGAAGATTGCAGAAAGTAAAATATCGTATGTATCGCATAAAAAGTGTCTCGAGCTTGTTTTTCGTGTTGTCTGACGATATTGAAGCTCGGTGATGTTCGCGCACTTATGGCGACTTTGGCCCACAGTTACTGGGTCGGATAGATGGCCTGCGGTTGGGTCTGAGTGTCGTAGTCATACTCCTCCAGAGCCGCAAGTCTGGTACCACGATCGTACTGTGAGCGACGACGACGCTGCTCGTCACGGAAGTGTTGACCCGCGTTCGGGGTAAACAGACCTGATACATGTGTGAGCGACATCCATTCATCTATGGTGCGTAATCCCCAACATACCGACGTGTTCGGCATTCTCACAGCTGCGCTTCATCTTGGACTGATTGTCCGGTTTGGGGAATGGCTCTTCTTGTCCAGCGAGGTCAGGTCTGGGTCCGTTGGACGTGAAATACAACTGCGAACTTTTAGTGACGACTCAACAATCAACAAAGTAGAGTTGGGTTTTCACCTTGGGTCGATAGTGAGGCGCCTCGAGCATGACTGAGCTGTTGCGGAACTTCTGAACGAGGCAGTCCTTTCCTTGGATGGCTTCGAAAGATCAGCGTCAGTTTCATGAGACGTGTTCAGCTAAACTTACTAGCATAGGATATCTCTGCAACCTTGTCACTCTTGAAGCAGTTCCAACGTTGATTGCCCCGAGCATTGACAAACTACATAATGTTTTAGATTTGATCCGGCGATGCGGAGGTTGAAACTTACGTCGACGATATCCAACGGCTTTGAGGTTGTCAGCTATTGATAAAAACCAAGGTTGGGAACTGGAGGGAAACTTACATCGACAAAATTGATGAACGCATATCCGACACTAGCAAGTCAGCAAACGTTTCGCACGACAAGTGGTGGGCTATCACGTACTTGCAGTCATTGGCAAAGTCGATGCGCAAATACATGAAATCGTACTTGCCCCAGCTTGACTCGTCAATGATTCGCTTCAGCATGGCTTGATCGACCTTATTGGGAATGTTGCGAAGCATGATCTAAAAAGTTAGTTCCGTTTTTTCCCATCGAGTCCAGGTATCACTTACCGTAGTCCTGACGTCGATACCCTCCCGAATGCGGTTGACATCGACGTGGTTATGATGTCCAGCCGCGTTCTGATACGGCGATCTGGAGACACGCATGGCATTCTGACGACGGCTATCCGGTCGTCCAAACTGCTGCATGCTCCGAGGACTGGTATAGTCGTTCTGCATTGTCATTGGCGTAGCGGGCGGTGTGTAGATGGAAGAATTCATTACAGAGAGGCCACCACTCATCGGTGTCAGAGGAGTCAGAGGTGCGACGCTATGGCCGCGAGTAGGGGTCTGGTCGAGTACATAGCGGTTACCACTGCTGACGGGAGTTCTGTACACCACCGGATACATAGCAATCTGCTGCTGGGGAACAGAAATGCTTGCAGGCGACTGAGTGGCGCGTCCACCACCAACCAAAGGACGGGTTGGCTGGGGAGTTCTAGCAACACTCATGTTTTGGAAGATGTTGGTGATATCTTGCACCTGGGGTTGGGGAGGATTATAGGCCTCCACTGACGCGAGACCCAGAGCTGGTGTATCCGGCTGGCACAAAGTCAGCAGTAGCTGAATACCCTGTAGCAATGTCAGTCTATCGTATATACCAATAGAGGAATGGTTTCAGTGGCTTACATTGACAGTGAAGCCGTTGAACTTGGAAACAACGGAAACGGCCACGTCGACATCAGAGAACTCCGCAATGGCCTTGAAGAGACCTTGGGTTGAATCATTCAGACGCTGGAAAGCAAACAATTCCCCCTCACCCTGGAGGAAGCTGTAGACGATTGCCTCCACCTGAGACTGGGCATAGGGAAAAGCGTAGCCCGACCCCGGAAAGGCGAGAACCAGGAGCTGCCCTTCAGAGACTGGATCAACCGAATTACTCGGATATGCAAACTATTTTGGCAAGTTAGTCATGAAGAACTGGATACGCGTGTGCATAGGAGGCTTACGTGGAAAAAGTCAACAGGCGTGATGTATGTTGCACGCCACTCGGGATTGCCCAGTTGAACATTGTCATGGACTTTGCGAGCATCACGGATGTCTGTCAGACGAAGCAAGACTCTGATTCCCTCTTGGACGGCATGGTGCTTGCCCTGCACAGGCGAACCGAGTCTCTCCAGCTTCTGTGGAGGTATGTCAGTTACATTCTTCTTGTAGCGGCAATGTGAGTGTTGCGTAGAAGGGCAAAGACACGTACCCGCAGATACTCCTCAACGCCGGCGACCGTAATCGGCTGGGAGGAGTAGAATACAAGGTAACGGGAGAGACTGAGGTCAGTACTGAGCTTGTCTGCGGCCTTGGGACTGTCACGCTGGGCATAGGAAGGCTGCACAGCGTATAGTAAGCCCTGCATTCCATTCTGGGGCCCGTTAACAGAACCGTGGGCGACCAGAGGACCGGAAACAGAAACAGGAAGGAATGAGGAGGCCGTAGGAGACAGCTTCTGGTCCGATTTGGTGATGGACGAGGTGGAAATAAAGGGATCCTTGTCTGAGCCGCTGGCTGGAGCTACAGAGTAGCCATCGGACGAGTTGTGCGAATGGAAATGGTGAGAATGTGCATCCTGAGGGGTAGCGGTGCCGAGGGTCAGGGTCCGGTTGAGAAGCTTGTTGGACCTCGCCGAGTTGTCACCCGGTGAGAAGGCAGTCAATCTGGTATCCGGAGTACCTTCATGCTTGTACGAGTCGGCGGCGCCGCTCGACGAGTGAGGTGAGGAGGGGTTGAATCCCGTATCTCGTGCCTGCGCCATTGTTTGATGCAGGAATGGGTGTTGTCGCGTGTCCGTAACGCTCAAGGCTGTCGGCGCGCTGGTGTCTATTTGCCAAAAGGAAGTCGTAGTGAAAGAATGGACGACAGATGGGACCAGACCTGTCGAGCTTCACGGTCGCAGAAGAGAAGGGTTTCCAGGAAACGAGAACGAGGGAGTGGAAGTGAGGATAGATGATAGTAAAAAGAGAAAGGCTGGAATCCAAAACCCGCCTCGAGGGGAAAGACAAGAAGACTCTCCAAAAAAAAAAGGTCTGCACCCAAGTGACCGAGATTGACGATGATAGTGGACCGCAGGAGGAAAGTGCGAAGGAGTGGGAGAAAATTTCAAGAGTTGTGTGCGCGGAAGGAGGTAGTGGCAGAGGAGGTAGGAAGGCGGGAGGGGTCCTGCACCGACTGCACCGACCGCCTTGGTCACCTTCACTCTTTCATCCCGTCGGTACCGACACACGTTCAATGACGCCAACTTGATATTGTATACGGAAACTGCAAAGGGCGATGCAAAGGTTCAACGTGGGGTTTGTTTACGGATGAGGTTTGATAATTCAAAGGCACCAGTCCTCAAAGTCAACTGGTCTTGCAGATTGGTTTGCTGCCTCACCCTAAATCTGTACTTCTGGTTTATCTTGCCGACAAAGAGTAGGGGTAGAAGTCGTAACGGTCGATTCAAGCATATCGACAATGCGGTTTCCGTCGCAGAGGTTCGAACGGATCAAGTTCAGGTCGTGCTACGCCGCAGGAGCTCTCGGTCTTGCATAGGTGACTTCCTAGAGTTCCGTTGCATGGAGGGGAGTCATCACCAAAACCAGAACCTACATACCTTCAGGAACATAGCCGGTACCGGTAATGAGGAAGTTGAGCTGGAAAGAACAAGACAAGGAAGGAGTAAATGTTAGCACCGTGAAGGAAGTGTCGAATCTGTTATCATGTGCCTGTTTGCCTAGGTAGGTAGACCGTGCCTCCTCCATCAACCAAGTTCACGGGAAAGCGCAAAAGCACGCATTATGGCCGACTGTGGAGAGTTATCTCCGTCATTCTTCATGCAGATACAGCCGCAGTTGCGATGTTGATCAACCGAGCTCAGAAGAAGGAAATACCAGCTGGACATCGACGAGTGTCTCGCGACAACAGCGTGTTCGCTTCATCCATGGAAACGATGATGGCCATCAATCCAGATCGCGTGAGTTGCCCGCGTTATTTTCCGATCGCAGGCTGCACAGCTCCATGGACAAGGAGATAGTCGCGAAAGAATCATCACGAAACAAATGAGCGCCAATAGTGCTCGTGTCAATCCTATTCACGACATAAGTCCTCAACATGTTGACATTCAAAGACTTGGACAGCCGCGAAGTCAGGTTGTCGTTGAAAAGAGGTTGGCAGATGGATATGGCAGCTGGCTACAGCTGGCCGGCTTGCACGCCCATAGTTCAAGGGACCTGGGGACTGGCAGCTGAGTGTAGTTGCAACTACATCCAGAGGTCTCCCTTTGAATATTTCGGTTATGCCATGTTGACGCCGAAAACTACTGGGAATTTAAAAACAACGTCTCAGCTGCTTCCATGTCCTGTACAATGTACAATACGAAAGGATCTGAAATACAACCGACAAAGATGATTCATTATGTCCGCCAAGGGGTAAATGGCATTGGCGTTAAACCCGTCCTGACGCTTGGACCACCACTACAGTGAGCTGCACCGTGGAGCTCCCCCCCATTCCCCGTCCCTAGTGTAGTGCGGCGTAGCGGGAAGTGGAAAGGTACCTCGACGGCTAGGCTACGAGAATAAGCCCAGAACCCTTTCTTCTTTCCACAACAACTCGAGTGGTGGAAGCCCATGTTAAGAGTTGACTGGCGCATTTGGGTTCCCGGTCAAGATGCCCAGAAAAGTGCAAACGTGGGACGATTACGACTCCGCTGTCGACCAGGTACGAACGCCGTCATCGTCGGCACAACATACATCGTTGAGCAACACCATCCATGACTGGGCGTTGCCCCGTTCGACGTTCAAATCCAAATTGACCCTGGAACTGACATGGACGTAGATTATCCTCACACCATCCGACTCCGACTTTATCGATCAACTGATTCCAGTCCTCAAAGATGCGACAGCAAGCGGCCGAACAGCAACGCTCGTCCAGAGCCTCTCTCAGTACGCAGAGGAGCGGGAGGGCGACATCGAACGGATCGGCTTGACGCAACACGAAGAGTTCCTTGGCTCCGTCAGCCAACTACAGACGATACGCGAGGAAACTGTGGCCCTGACTGCCGAAATTCTCGATCTAAACCAGTCGATCCAAGCGAGTACCGAAAAGTTGGCGGAGCAGAAACAGGCATTGGTCGATACACGCCGCGTACGCCAGAACATCACCGACGTCTCCGATGCGCTCAGGGAATCACTCAAGATCATGCATGCTGTCAACAACGCTCATGACCTGATTCGCAAGAAGAAGTACTATGGCGCCCTCAAGTCGCTGGAGGACCTCCAGAACGAATACCTAGTACCCATCATTCAGAACAAGTATGCTACCCAGTACCGACTGGCCGACTTGATCCAAAAGTCTATCCCCGCGTCACGGAAAACGATCTCGGAGGCTGTCATGACCGATCTGAACACATGGCTGTATCGCATCCGTGAGACCTCGCAGTTTCTTGGCGAGGTTGCTTTCTTTGGCACAAGGCAGCGGCTGGACCGCCAACGGGAACGTGCTGAACAAAACCCTTACTTGGGTCATTTCAAGCTGAACTCTGCCATCGAGCTGGTTTTCGACGAGAGTGATGAGTTTGATGTCCTCGATAACGAAGAAGTCCAGGTTGACTTTACGCCACTACATGAAGCGCTTCATATCCACGAGGCGCTAGGCCAAATTGACAAATTCCGTGCCGAGTATGGGGCCACTCGACGTCAGCAAAAGGATCTGCTGATGCCCAGTTCTGTGAATCTTTCATCCGATGAGGAAGATAACTCACTTCGTGATCTGCTGGAGCAAATCACCGGGTTCGCCGTAATTGAAAAAGCAACGATACAGCGTGCCCCGCAACTGCGATCCACAGTCGAAGTTGACGAGCTGTGGGATTCCATGTGCCAGACTGCCATCCGCCTCATATCAAGATCGCTAACAGACGTGGATAATGCTGAACTGCTTTTGAAAATAAAGGGAGATATTGCGCTATTTATCCAGACTACGGAGGTGAGCAGTCTCTTGCCTTTCCTTGTCAAGAAGTTCAAAGTGCTAACTGATCTTCAAGAGCTGGAATTACTCTGTTTCCATGTTGAACAACTTCCAACTAACCCTCTTCTACAAATACGCCGAGCTGCTTAAGCGTAGATTCAGCGATGACTTCCAAGAGATCGTCTCAACCGACGATTACATGCCTATGCAAATCAACAATGCCGAGGAATACGACAAGGTCGTCAAAGTCAGTTGGTATACTGAAGATAAAGCTCCAGAAGAGCTCACGTATGTTGCCCATCATCTATATTGCAAGTGAGATTGTGTGCTAACACGAAGTTAGGTTCCCCTGCGTCCTCCCATTTTCACAGATGTACCCCCTCTGCTGCATTGATATCAGGAACTTCCTGAACCAGTTCTACTTCTTCTCTAATGATCATTTCCAACATCCCAACATTGTGGATGAGACACTCAGAAAGGTAACCACTTTTTCCCTCTCCAACTTCGGACTTTGTAGTGCCGAAATCTAATGCCATTGCCAGTCACTGGATGAGCTCTTGACGGAGAAGGTCTGCCGCACCCTCGTGGAACGTCTCAACTCCCAATATCTAGGCCAGATCGTTCAGATCTTGATCAACCTCGAACACTTCGAAGAGGCTTGCCACCAGTTGGAACAGGAGTTGATTCGCGCGCGATCATCCACATCCGCAGGTGGCCCTGTCTCTCTCAAATCAACTGAGGAGTTTAGGAGCAACAAGAAGACAGCCGAGAAGCGCATATTCGAGCTTGTCAACTCCAAGATCGATGACCTTGTCGACACTTCCGACTACAACTGGTTAGTTTGACCTACCACTCTCCGTGATTCACCGCCTGCTAACCATCACCAACAGGATGACACCGTCAAAGCCCACTGAACCTAGTAATTACATGCAGACCTTGACGAGGTATCTGGAGAACATAATGGGTTCCACCCTCCTTGGCCTGCCTCGGGAGATCAAGGAGCTCATTTACTTTGACGCGCTCAGCCACGCCGCCAACAAGATTCTTGCTCTACCACTATCCTCAGACGTCAAAAAGATCAACGCCAACGCCGTTGCTGCTATGGCAATGGACGTGCAGCATCTCTCTGCCTTCGTTGCCAACCTTGAGAATGCCCCCATGCTCGAGCAGAACCTGGACGAACTTCAGCAGACGATCGCGCTCATGCAATCCGACAACCACGATGAGTTCTTTGACATTTCCACGAGGAACAAGAAGTATGGTCGTGTGGATGCCATGAATGGGCCGATATTATTGGAGAAGTGAGTTGGACGATGGACTCTCCCTCAGCCCTGCCCGTCTATATACTAACTATATGCTACTTTAGGCTCACTCTGGGAATCGAGAGTACTACTACGAGCCGAGCCGCTGCGCCGCTCGCTAACTTCGGATCGCGCTTCGGTTTGCGGTGATGTCTCGGTCGAGCACTAATATATTGTATTTCTGCTTCTGAAGGTTGATTTGTAACTCTATACCCCATATCTAGGATCATGCTTCCGGTTATAAGAGGTTTAATCACACTATCTATTTCCTGCGAATCAGTCTCTGACCTGGTCGTTTTGTCGCACCGCCCACTCTCTTGCAGAGTGGAGAATGTAATCGAATGAGACCCTAAAGCTGAGAGAGAATAAAAATAGTTTTGTAGAGGCTCTCTAGTTACAGTGTTTACGGTTATTCTTTTAGATTTTTTGTTTATATTGTCAGCTGCTTCATTCTGAGGTCCGATTGTTACATCCGTTGAATTATTATTTCTACTAGTCTACTAAACAACACTTAGGGTTGACGTCAGTGACGTGTCCCTCGATTATCCTTCCCATGTTTTGCAAGAGAGTGGTGTTGTAACAGCGCAACCAGTCCAGCTCACACCCAACGGCCAAGTACTCTTGCTGGATCTTTCACATAATGGCACAAGCGATAGCATGACAAGAATGCTCATTCTTGAGGACACAAAAAATCAACATTTTATTAGTTCATCACTATACTAGCTGTTCAGAATGCGCTAGAAATGAAGCAGAACCATAAACTAGAATACCATATTGAACAGGAAAAACGTCCATAACTTGAGACGCTCAAACAACAACAAAATAGCGCAAAAACGAAAACATGATAAGCATCCTTATGACATACCGACCGACCGACTGACCAGCCATCCAAGCACCCTCCTCCGTCCATGGAACGCAACCTGAAACAAACGAAATAACCCGTATTTGCGCCACGCCATTGTATAGTGTTCGACCGGCAGTCTTTGATTCTTAAGGGATAAAGATAAAGAAGCGATGAAGATAGAGAAGCGATCAAGGTGAAAGCTATGTCAGTGTGACTTATTGCTGTGATTCATTACTCAGGCCCGGCTCTTGGGTTTGTGACGACTCTCCAATCTCATCTCCTCCAGAATGCGACCCCTAGGCGTTCTATGGTCAAGTTAGCATTTTGCTTGCCGAGAGTTATCATTACCGAAAACCATATCCACGTACCTGCTGAGGAGGCATTGTCGAGTAGTACATGCCGTCAACGTCATACATGGGAGGTTGAGGCTGTCCATACGCCGCCGGGGCACCCGGCTGTACCTGACCGGAGTACATGTTCTGCTGACGATAGTCGGCCTCGGGGGCAATGGCATGGCCACCTAGCGTGTAGTCAGGAGCGGCCATGGGGTGCTGTCCGCCATGGTTAGGCGCAGCAACCCCCGGCATGCCCTGAGCTTGCTGGGCCGCGTTTTGCGCAGCCTGCGCGGCGGCGGCGGCTGACTGACCTGTCGCGCGCTTCGCGTGTGTGGAAGCTTCCTCCCTGGGGACGATATCGATGAGGAAGTCAAACATGTCGGACTTGGACAGGGCCGATGCAATGTCGCTGCGCTGCAGGGTGCGGCGCTTGTTCTCCTCTGCATGGATCCACGCGCGCATCGTCAACTCGGTGATAAATATGTCGCATCCCTTGGCGAAGAGGATAGGTGCTTCGGCCGAGATCATCTTGACTTCAGGGTCGGCCTTCATGACCTTCTTGATCCGCGCAAGGGGAAGCTGATGCAGCTTGTAGTCGTGGGAATCATTCTCGAGGTGGTTGATGGTTTGTTGCCAATAAGCTGTCAGGATTTCCTTGTAGTTGCCCTGGAGACCCTGATGAACATTGGCCCATGTTCCCGTGTAAAGGTCTGAGGGTGCAAAGCCTTGTTGGGAGAGCTAGAAACGTGAAAGGCGTCAGACTGTGAGCTATGATGTAATAGGACTGAGAAGCTCTCTTGTGAAGAATGAGTACTAACCGCAGCACTGGCACCTATATTGCATATCTTGGTGAGTAAAGAGTTCGTTAACAGGGAGCGTTGGGATGACGACTACTTACCATAATGGCCACCTTGGCTTGTGTCGTAGACGGGCTGCTGGCGTTGTTGCTGGTTATGCCCAGCCGAGGACGGGTTTTGGGGATCCATGGTGGATAGTATCAATGTTGGACGAGCTGCGGGGAGACGGGACTAGTTGGTCGCAAATCGCTGGCCTGTATTGGATGACTTGGGTCAATAAACCTCTGTCTATAACAACAAAATCGAGCTTCAATGTCTTGCTGGAGTCGCGTATTGGTCGCGCTTTTTCGAAGCAGCTCTCTGTTTTTCTCAACCAGGAAGATTTAGCCCCTGCGCGTTGGGCTTAGAACTATCTATGATGTCGGCAAGCCCCTTGGGGTCTTTTGTTTACTTGCGACAGAACCGACGAATGATGATCGCAAAACCGACTCTCACTCAGAAGTCTTGCTTGATTGGGCAGAGTGATTGGCGGGACTCCTTGTTTGGGGAGAGGGGAACAATTGGGTGGAGTTTGATGCCAGTGGACGACTCGCTGCTCCGGACTCGCCTCTCGTCGACTCTTCGGGACGAGCCACACGGGTAAGAGCTCCAGTTGGTGAAGGGGTGAAATGATTGGTGAGAATGGGGTGTAGGTCCGTCTTTTGGCTTGAAGCCAAAGGCTGGGAAATGCTATTCGCGGGAGCTGGTGGATGAGGATGATGATGGACAGACTAGTAGCAGATAAGCACATACCTGTGAAGCAAATGACTGTACTCAAAAGACGTCGGAGGATGTGAAGCGACGGATGATGGAAATAAGTAAGATGGTTACGATGATGATTTGTTGGTGAAAGCGGTCAGACTCGGTCGAAACCAAAAAAGGTTGGGCATCAGTGAACCTTTGAAGACTTTCAACAACTGGAACTCCAAAGTGACAGCCGCAGCATCACTGCAGTCCTCTGCAGCGGAAAGACTCCGAAAGGCAGCGGCTGGCAGCTGTGGCGCGCTACCTTTTACCTGACAGCTCCCTGCTCGACGTCGCGGCCGCGCCTGCCCCGAGCCCAACCGTTGACAACTGGCACTCTCCAGCCTCATTTCTCCGCCCTATGACGCACGGCCAGCCATCGGCCCGGGGCTGTGGACTGCCAACTCATTGGAGGCCTGGCCCGTGCAGATCTCTCACGTGATCAAAATGTTCAACAGTCAGCACAAGCAATGCCAAGCCTTGGTTGCAATCGGGACGCTGGGACATTTTCTGCGGGCTCCACTCAAAATTGTGTCTTTTCTTGTCCCCAATTTTGAAGCTTGGAATTTTCTTCCCTTCTCTTCCCCTCTCTCCAATCGCTTGCAAATCTTGAGCAGCTTTTCCACAGCTTTCAGTCAACGAAACTGTGCATTTGCCCGATCAGCAAGATGGCGGCTTCCGTAATCGGCTTGTCCGATGCTGAGATCGACAAACTCCTTGGTGAAGCCGAGTCTCGCCTTGCGAACCCGGACAGCTCCAATGCTGTAGCGGCTCCCCAGACAGAAGCTGCTGTTGCACCCGCAGCGCAAACCCCCATAGTGGTTGCGGCTCCCTCGGCCGCTCCTGCTGGGGTGGTGAAGCCGAACTTGGAGAACAAGTCCAAGAAGTTATCGGTCCGGGTGCCCCAGTCCAAGGAAAAGACCAAGGTACGTTCAACAGTCTTCGGTAGCCATACACTTCCTTCCATGATGAAAATCTATCCCATTTTTTTCATGACGCAGTTCGGCGCCCCGTCATGGGGTCGTCGTCTGCACCATAATGATTCCTTTATGTTCATAGTTACTCTGACTGGAAACTACTCCTTCTCTTCCGTTACTCCCTTACAGCTTTGCGGATCAGTGTGCTGACTAGAGAAACAGGGACCCAAGAATGACGCTGGCGCCGATTGGTTTAACATGCCCCGCACGAATCTGACCCTCCAGCTGAAGAGAGACTTGCAAATTCTGAGAATGCGTGAGGTCGTCGCCATGGGAAAACAGTACTTCAAAAAGGATAGTCGCAAGGACTTTGTGCCCGAGTTCTCCCAAGTTGGCACTATCATTGCTGGTGCTACTGACGGTCGTGACAGCCGCCTCACCCGCAAGGAGAGGAAGCGGACCATTGTGGAGGAGGTTCTTGGTGCTGAGGTTGGTGACAAGTACAAGAACAAGTACCACGGCATCCAGGAGAAGAAGCAGAGCGGAGGCAAGAACTTCTATAAGCAGCTCGTCAACGGCAGGAGAAAGCGCAAGTGATCCGAACGCCCCGTGGTCAAATCACACCTACGACCGTACCACATACAACATCATGTGTACACGACTGTTGCAGCAAGCAACGATGCGATACCGACATCAAACGCCGCTTCCGGCTCCTCGTCGTTCGGCCCTGGTCGACCCGACAGAGGATTGGTAACATGTCTGGCGACATTGTTTGGGATCTTATTGTATCATTTCAGTCTTGAGCTCCGGTTCGACTGCAAAAGAGTTTCCCTTGTCGTGAGGCGATCAGAGAAGGCACCTCTGCTAGTCATTGAGAGATTGCCAGGACGTTTCAGGAAGGATAGAGAAATTTCCTTTAGATAGCCGCGGTTTGACAAGCCAGTGCGTTGAAAAGCCCAAAAGACGAACAAATCAATGTTTGACAACGAACTGCTGTTCTCAATGCTGCCAGTGACCCGTAGTTTTCTGCCTCGTTCGCTCTGCGATGTGATGGTGATGTTTTTGTAGTTTAAGAAATGGGCGTCACAAGCTCCTTATCGATAAGAAGCCCGGATTGGCCTACCCCAATAACCCGCGCTAAAAACTCGGCTGATCCGCGCGCGCGCGACGGCAACTTGTATACGTTCAACCTCCCAGACCACCCAGAGCAAACATGATATTAAGGCCAGCGGTACGGTCCCTTCAGGGACGGGCGGTAAGCATTCTCCCGATGCGTTTGTAGCATGTGCGTGCTCGCGGGATAGTCGTCTAATCCGCGTGAAATCGGCAGCCTCTCGCAACCCTCCGGTCCGCCCAGGCCGTCTTCCAGCCGTTGCCCCAGCTCCGGCGCAATGCTTCGGTGTAAGTGACCAGAGCGCTGTTCGTGATCCGTTGGTGTTCATGGGCACGAACTAACACTTGCGTAGGACCACAGGTCCGGATGCCGCCTCTGAGGCGAGGTTAGTAACCATTGCCGCAACCCGTCCTCCTCGACAATGTCGCCGTTCCCGCGAAGCCCGTCCGCCCGCCCGTCGAAGAACCCGCCCATATGCCCGCACTTTCTCCCTCCATATATCGTCGCATAGCCGAGCCAGCCCATACGGTGCAGAATGACTGACCGGTATATCCTGCTAGCACCACCCCGATCGCCAAGATCACGACCACCACCCAGCCCCCAAAAAACGAGAACAAGGCCAAGACCGCTACCGTCGCCGCGGAGCCCGAAGAGCAGGAGGTGATCATGTCCCGCATGCCCCGCTCGCTCGAGGCCCTCTATCTCCAGCCGCTTCGCCGCGAAGCCGAGTACGGCGTTCCCTCGTGCGACCTCCAGCTCCGGTCCTACTCGATCCGCAACCTCGAGTTCTTCTGCGACTTCGCCCTCCGCGCCGCCTACTACCTCGGCCTGCCCGCCTTCGGCCCCGTCCCCCTCCCTCGCATGATCGAGCGCTGGACCGTGCCCAAGTCGCATTTCATTTTCAAGAAATCGCAGGAAAACTTTGAGCGTGTCACCCTCAGGAGGCTGATCCAGATCAAGGATGGTCACCCGGAGACGGTGCAGCTGTGGTTGGCCTTCTTGCAGAAGCATGCCTACTACGGAATTGGTATGAAGGCCAATGTCTGGGAGTTCAGCAAGCTTGGTACGTGGAAATCCGTTCTATACATAACTCTCGCTCCGCTACGGGGACTATTCATGGGATACACGCATGCTAACCAGGAACCTCAAACAAAACAGACGTCAGCAAGGCTATGGACGAGAGCAAGGGCGAGGTGGAGAAGCTTCTGGAGACCAGGTGGGAGCACCTCAGCCATGTCAGCGACATGAAGGGTGTTGGCAACTTCGAGGACTTCCTTGCCAAGGAGAGACTTCGGATCTCTGGTGGACGCTAAAGCGGATACAGCAACGACTGGTCCCGTCTTAAGAAGTCCTTTCAGCCTGGGTGGTTGTTCTTGGTGTTGTCTGTCTCTCTTTCGGTCAGGTTTGTCCCCCTTTGTCTCCTGCATATGGCCCGTCCTTTGTGTGTATAGATACTGTAGCAAAAGAAATGTATAGTACAGATCAGGAGACACGGCCATGCCTGTGCTGTGCTGTGCTCACGAGAGAAGACTGCACGGAATTCGCCAATGGAGGAGATCGATGCGAGGAACTACGACTAGAACGACGGCCAGACCCCTAAGCAATACACACCACAGATTGCAAGAAATCACATACAGCTTTTGTCGCCCGAAATCTATCTTACAACATCGATCCTCCACTCTTGGTGACCTCAACCCTCAAGCACCCAGCTCCACAGCCCTCCTAACCCTACTCATCGTCCTCTCCGCACTCTCATTCGCCTTCCTCGCCCCCTCCCTAATAACCTCATCCAAATACCCTCCCTCCTTCCCCTCATCCCCCTGCAACAGCTCCAAATACCTCTCCCTAATGGGATTCAGTTCCCTCTGTACCACCTCACTAACCCTCTCCTTCAATTTTCTGAGGGGGTTCTCCTCCCCTTCCCCCCCAAGCTGATTCCCAACCTCAACATTAATCTGCGCCGCGATCTCCTGCGCCGAACGATTTTGGGAGTCGAAATGGCTGAGAAGCTGCAGAAGGTTGGAGACGCCGGGGCGTTGGACAGGGTCGAAGGTGATGCCCAAGGAAGGGGTCAACGAGTCGGTACGTGCTTTCAGGATTTTGCTGTGAATCTCGGAGGGGGTGTCGGTGAGAAGGATGCGGGAGGAGGGGTCGGGGTCGGATTTGGACATTTTTTTGGTGGGAAGTTGAAGGGACATTACGCGTTTTGTTGGGGCTGTTTTTGGTTCAGTGTTAGTTGATGAAGCAGTTATTCGAGGCTCGAGGTGTTGTACGCGGAGGAAGAGATCATGGGGAAATTGAAACATAAAACTTACAAAGAATCGTCTCAGGGGCAACCAATACCTTGCCCTTATACGCATGGTTAAAGTTGGTCACGCACTCCCTTGCAAACTCAAGATGCTGCCTCTGATCCTCGCCAACGGGGACATGTGTCGCCCTGTGGACGAGGATATCCGCCGCTTGGAGGATGGGGTAAGAGAACAAGCCGTGCTTGAGAGACGATTTGGCTTTGTCGTCTAGCATGTTGGCGTCGTCTGCTAGTTGTAGTTTACTCTGTATTCCCCCAACGCATAATCATCATCAGCATATGTCTCGCGTTCACCCCCTACCCCTCCCTCTCTCTCACACACCGAATAACTCACCTTCCACTGCGTCATCCGACTCAAATACCCCGTACTAGCCGTACAACTCAAAATCCACTGCAGTTCCGAGTGTCCGGGCACCATGCTCTGGTAGAAAATCGTGCACCGCTTGGGATCCAAGCCGATTGCCAGCAACGCCGCGAGCATCTCTCTTTTCCACTTCTTGAGGTTGCCGCGCTGCTGCGGCACCGTGATGGCGTGCAGGTCAACGACGGAGAAGATGAGATCCGTGGTCTCCGGGTCCGCGCTGTCCTGCATGCGCTTCCATTGCTGAAGCGCGCCGAGGTAGTTGCCTAGGTGTGGTACGCCGGTGGGCTGGATGCCGGAGAAGATCACTTGTCTTTGCGGTTTTTTGGCGGTCGTTGGTGTTGTCGTTGAAGAGTATAAGCATTGTTGGAGAGTTGATGCTCTGGTAGTGGTGAAGGAAGTGAGGCCTTGCCGGCTCAGGAGGCCGGAGGCTCTGGTGAGGGACTTCATGCTGTTGTGTGAGAGGGTTGGTTACCTCAAAGACCGATCGCAATGTCCTGCCGTGCGTGTCAGCTTTTGTGTGACCAACTAAACGCCCAAGAACTGTGCTAAAGCAACCAGCTTGCTTTGGTGAGCACATGGTGACTGGCTTTATTTGGACTTACACTGGGACGTAGTGGATTCAGTCTGGGTGAAGCTCGACTGGAGATGAGATGAACTGTGGCTGAAGAGCGAGGGTTGTGTATGGCAAATAACAGCCCAGCCCTGATGCAACTTGGGCTTGGCAGGGTTAGTTATGGAGGTGACGCTAGGACCAAGTCAAGACACAATAGCCCTTCTGAGCCCGGTTCCTACCATTATATACATGAAGGATATCGATTTGGTCCATGTGTGCCTGATGATGAAGAGAATAGGGCAGAGAATATTTACACCACGAGTAGTCTTCTCAAGTAAAATCACAGTTTTCTTGGTGACTTGGTTCCAGTTCAGCTTTCGACGTTGCCTACCATGTCCGAACAAAGCTTTCGAAAGCTGTTACTGTCCCACGCAGGCAGGAGGGATTCAACTTATTACCAACGCAAAGTCATGGAAGTTGCTCCAAAAGCTCCAGAGTATCCATAATCTTTATTGAGGTCCAAGGCTCGTAAACATCCGTTGCATACGCCTAGGAAGCATAAGAAAAGTTTGAACCCCTGCAAGCCAGCCAGAACTCCCTCACCACCTGGTTGGTATTCCTCGCTCCTCTCAGTCTGTGTGAACGCATGTCAGTAACTTGTATATAGCGAACGGCGATGTATATAGCAGACTTACCCGATGATCTTCTTGAGGAAAGTAGACTTCTCTTCGTTGCCCACTTGCTGACTGGGGAAACTCTGGTCGAAGAGCGCTTGTTCGAGCCATTGCCTTGAACGCATCTGGCTCGCCACAAGCTTCTTGAGAGGGTCACTCAGCTTGTCGAGCTCGCTTCTCGCAGCGTTTCCACCGATATTTTGGATGAGAGTCTGTGATATAAGCGGGCCGAGGTGTTCCATCGCATTGTTGATGGTTCCCTGGAGATCGGGGGACTCGGACTTGAGGGTAATAAAGTTACTCTGATTTTCATTTTAGTACAACACATACTTGAGAATCAAGAGACACGTGGAGACATACCCAGAACTCTGCCGACGCTGTCTTGGGCAGCGGCTCCTTCCCATCTAGGACCTTGAGCGAGAACATAAAAAAGTACTCGAGCATCTGTGACGGCTGAATCTGAAATACCACCTCCGGATACCTTGTCATAATCTTATCCACGAAGCAAATGCCGTTCTGTGCTACTTCCGTGTCACTTTCTGGTTCCGGGAGACTGCTAAGCATCTGGATTACCCAAGGTAGTAACTGAGCCAGTAAGGACGCAACCAGGTTCTTCGGTCCTCGGTACAGGCTTCCGACAAAAGAGCATGCCGTGCTCAGCAAAGTGCCCAGCCTAGGGGTCTCGAATCTTTGTTGACTGAAGAAATTTGTCACGACTTCAGGAGGGAACACGAATGGGCCCGACTCAGTCTCAGAAAATCCCGCTCGGAAGATGATGCATATGATCTCCACGACCTCCCCGCTATTGTTGAAAGTCCTCTGCATCTCGACCAAGACGTTGAGGATATCGCACTGGATAGCGGAAAGTTTCGGGTCTTGGTTGGCGGAAGAAGGATCGGCATCAATGTCAACCACATGCTCCTTGACATCCTGCATACCCTTGGCCATGCTTTGAAGGGACCGGAGAGCGCGGACGGCGAGTTGATGAGAGACTTCATCGGCAGAAGGAACGTCGCCAGGTTGTTCGACACCGCGCAAGAAGTTGGGGTCGGAAAGGTTCAACATGCTGGGCTGCTGTTTGAGCTGGACAGCACGCTCGCAGTCTGCTTTGATGATCGAGTAGAGGTTCTCAAAGACAGCCAGCTTCTGGTTCGAATCCGAAATGGCCTGAATAATGGAGGCGATGGCAAGGATGATACGCTCCTCCGCCAGAGAGTCGAGAACTTGTCTGCTACGGATAGTTTGGTAGTGCATGATAAATGCCGGTGCTTCGCTCGTGAGAATGCAGCGGCACGATGAGCAGAGAGTTGAGATGGATTTGGCAGAAGGTCCACCAAGAACAGGATCGCCCACAGCCGCAAACAGCAGGTTGAGCGCATGCGGGAGATACTCGGAATGTCGCTCAAAGTACTCACAGTACCGTTCAATGAGCAAAAGACCCGTCTGGCGCAGACGTAGCGGGACCGGGCCTTGAGCCTGACCAAGAAGATCGAAGAAGGGTGAAGCAAAGACCTTGCTTAACTCCACGTCGTATTGGGGGTCTTCCGTGATACAGTCGGACAAAGATCCGAGACAGAATGCTGATGCCTCAACTTCAGCCCACGACTGTACAGAGAGGGCCTGGAGGAAAAGACCAGAGAAAAACGAGACTAGCGTGAGATTCTCGAGGGTGAAGATAGACTGTAGCATATCAGCTATGTCCTTTCTCGCATCCGTGAAGCCGACACGCTCATTAGAATCCCACTCGGCGAATGTCTCTGCAGGGGGCCATTGTGCCTTCCTCCAGCAGTTCGATACGACGCTCTTGAGGTGTTGTTCAGCGTGTGGGCGCCAGACGTTTACGTTTGCTTCCTCTTTTGAGTAGATATTGTCGATCATGGTTTCGACAAACGTGGCCCAGAACTCCAGGGCAGGGACGAATATCGAATCCTCGCCCACCAGATAGCCATCAGCAGCGAGAAGGCCAGCTAGTCTCCCCAGGAACCTCTGGGACCGCTCGTCTGTGCTACACATGAGATCCGAGACCTTGGCATCACCATACGCAAGCATGAGAAGGCCAAATGAAATGCCCTCGATCTCATGATCGCCGTGAACGACCCTGTCGTAGTGCCCTGCCGCCCATTCGCTATCGAACAGGGAGGCCAATGCCGCGTAGTGTGCTTCTGTGAAAAATCCCGAATAATTGCTGAGTACGTCACTGAAGAGTTCGGAGGCCGGTTGGAAGAGGCCGTCGATGGCGAAGCAGTTGAGAGCCGGGCTGACAAGTTCCCGTAGATGTATCACTAGAACATCGGTGTTGGAGGACAGTCGTTGAGCATAGAGGATCCAAGCCTATTCGTTTGTCAGTTACCGGTTCTTCGAGATATTTAGTCCTTGGATAGATTCTTCGTTGACTTACCTGGAAACAGACAAGCGACTCGCCCTGGACCTGGTAGGTGTCGTCTGATGGGAGGAATCCGCGTGCTAACAATGAAGCCAGGTCGGGGGCATTACGGACGAGACGCTCGTGTACGTGAACATACTTGATCGAGTTCATATCCGTCTTTCCGACTTCTTCGACAAGGGAGGTCGCGAACCAGATGGCGACCTTGAGTTTGGATATCTCGAGATTGTTAACAATGATAGTGGTGTCCAGAGCGTCGTCCAAGGCCTCAATAGGGGTAGCCCGCCCGAGATCGAGGCTGTAAAGGAAATGCCGAAGGCAGTTGGGCCATAGCTGAGAAAAGTGGATGAAAAATGTGACGAGAGCAATGCACAATTTTTTGATGACAAAGGGAGCAACACCTTGGGTGCACGATGCTATTGTCCAACCAAGGATATTTTGGAGCAGCTCTTTTGCGTCATCGTCGGTGAGGTTGGCACTTTAACGAGTCTCAGTCAGTTTTTAAGGCTTAATAGAGAAGATGAGTGGGATGGCGAGGGTACCTGTCTTTGTTAAGCTTGACAATGATTGTCAAGGCCGCATAGAATTTAATGTTGTCATTCGGGTTTCCAATCAAACTCTGGGCTAGTTGCCAGCCCTCAGGGGACTTTTGCAGCCTCTGAAGAACCTCCTGGATACGCGAGACGGTCTCAGGGGGATTCGGCTGATAGAGAGCTACAATCAACTGCCAGCACAAGTGAGTTGTGTCAGCCTCGTGGTCTCTCTACGGGGTGTCCTAGTTCATAACCCGCCCTTCACTTATCATATGTCCTCTTACCTGTTCCACCTCGGCCAGACTGGTGGGTAATGGTAGTGGCTCCATTTTTGATTCTCAACTATATAGTGAGGACGAGTGTAGAGTGCAAAAACCTGTCCACGGGCGTCCACCTCGGCGAGGAAAAGTGAAGGCGTGTTGAGGAGGAATGCCAAGGAAGAGAAGTTGGTGGGTCGTTTGCCCGTTGCCGTGGTTCCAGAACCGAGAGTACTTTGATATGCAAGGACAGGGAGATGTATAGTATGGAGTTTGCAGTCAAAGATTGCGCTTGTCGTGTTGCTGCCGTTGTTGTTCTTTGCGATCCCTCTTGACTTTTTGGGAACTGTTGTTGTTTCAGTTTTCGGTGGTGAAAGACGATGGAGCCAGTGGCGGGCTAGAAATTGGCAGTACTTGTTTCAACTTTCAAGTGCCTAAGCTGGCTGAGATGGAATTCATCAGCAGTGTGCGGACCTGACGAGTAACGTCCCTTCACGGGTCGACGACGTCAACTTCTGTAATTTTGAATAGTAATGACAGATTCCGATCAAGTAATTGTTGACCTTGGTTTAGTCTCGAGAATATCCCGTGGGTGAAGCTTAACCAGTGATATGGCTGACTGCGCTTGTGATATTTTTTCGAGGTTGCTGCTGGCAAAATCAGAAGATTCAAAAGGGAGGCTCCCATCCCTCCAAACAAAAAAAGTACTGTGCTGGCGGGTTGCCGCTGCGGCAGCTCCGCAGCCACTCAGGTAGGTTGGGTTGACAGGCGGGCGCAGCGGGCGGGGGCAGGAAAGACTTCAGTTTTGTCACAACCTACCTAAGGTACCTACTAGGTAAGGTAGGTAATCATCAGGTACGGGACGGGAAGCTTCCGTGTGGGTCGGAAGCTTTCCCTAAGCGAACTTCTTCCGGATATGCTTTACCATTCGATCGGGCATCCGGAGGTAAGCTTCAAACTTTGTTTGATCATCAACAAGTGGATTGTACGCTTGTAAATCATGTTGTCATGTCGTGTTTTGCGTTTGTATTGTGTCCCACAGGACGCTGTCCACCCAGCACCTTCGTCCATCTGTTAGTAAAAGCTTCCTGAATATGCGCTATTGCAGGGCTTCCGCTAACAGAAGCGACCGGGACCACCGGCGGCCGGTGGAGGTGGAGTGACACGGCTCAAAATGGAAAGTAGCTTCAACGACGGGCGTTGATCGTTGGGCGCAGAGCAGCTCCCGTGCTAGGGTTGAACCCGGCAAACCTGATAGGGAGGTACCTGTACATGTCACACTGACGTGCAGCATCGCTAGTGTTCTAGAAGTACCTGCAATAACGTGGAGATCCAGATCCGCCCGTCGTGTGACCAGACGGAACGTTGCGACGTGCTTGTTGCTAACTAGGTACGCCCAAAGTAGAAGTCCCCAACTTGACCTTTCCAATTCGTCCAAGTTGATAGAGTGATAGCTTCTCGGTAGCTGTCAAGTATCCTATTAAATCACTGCCCCCCTCTGGTCTTGTCTGCGTAGCTGTCCTTCTTGCGACGTTACGGGAACTCATCACCTCTCCATGCGCAACCTTTGGTCCCTTCCCTCCTCTTGCCTGACCGCAGTTGCCTCCTCTTCTGTCCCCCGATCAGCCATACGCTCCCAAGCCGCCAGAACTCTATTTAGTCTGACCAAGGCCCCAACTCCTTCTCCTCTGCCGCCACGTTCGACTAGAGCATTCTCTCTTACATCAAGGTTATTCCAGCATCTTAAAGCCACTTCAGACGAAGAGATCATGGCTGTCAACACGACAGATCGTCTGGCCGCTCTGCGGTCTCTCATGAAGGAGCGTAGTGTTGATATCTATGGTACGCCCTGTGGCTTTCTCCGCCAAAACAATTTCACTGGCCGCTGACCCTTCTGGAATCCTGCAGTCGTCCCCTCAGAAGACAGCCATGCCTCCGAGTACATTGCCGAATGCGACGCCCGCCGTACTTTCATCTCGGGGTTCAGTGGCTCTGCCGGAACAGCAGTCGTCACGCTAGACAAGGCCGCTTTGGCTACGGATGGTCGCTACTTTAACCAGGCCTCTATACAGTTGGATGAGAACTGGCAGTTGCTCAAGACCGGGCTCCAAGATGTCCCCACCTGGCAAGAATGGACAGCGGACGAATCTGCTGGCGGAAAAACCGTTGGCATCGATCCCACTCTGATTTCCCCAGCGGTGGCCGACAAGCTCAATGGCGATATCAAAAAGCACGGCGGCGCAGGCTTGAAGGCTGTCACAGAGAACCTGGTGGATCTTGTATGGGGAGATAGCAGGCCACCTCGTCCCAGCGAGCCGGTTTTTTTGCTGGGCGCCAAGTACGCAGGCAAGGGCACGACAGAGAAGCTTACGGAGCTGCGCAAGGAGCTCGACAAGAAGAAGGCAGCTGCTTTTGTCGTGTCAATGCTCGACGAGATCGCGTGGCTTTTCAACCTCCGCGGCAACGACATCACATACAATCCCGTCTTCTTCTCATATGCCATCGTTACCAAAGACAGCGCAACCTTGTACGTTGATGAGTCAAAATTGACTGACGAGGTCAAGCAATATTTGGCTGAGAACGACACCGATATCAAGCCTTACACCGACCTCTTCAAGGATACTGAGGTTCTTGCAAATGCTGCCAAGACCACCAGCGAGTCGGACAAGCCCACCAAGTACCTGGTCTCCAACAAGGCCTCTTGGGCTCTCAAGCTGGCGTTGGGCGGCGAAAAGCATGTGGACGAGGTCAGAAGTCCTATCGGGGACGCAAAGGCCATCAAGAACGAGACGGAACTTGAAGGCATGAGGAAGTGCCACATCCGTGACGGCGCCGCCCTGATCAAGTACTTTGCCTGGCTCGAAGACCAACTCATTAACAAGAAGGCCGAGCTGGACGAGGTGGAGGCCGCTGACCAGCTGGAAAAGTTCAGAAGCGAACAATCCGACTTTGTCGGTCTTTCCTTTGATACTATTTCTTCTACCGGACCAAAGTGAGTTTCTTTGTGAGAGGGTGGATTAACCACAAGATGCTAACATTAACGCAGTGGCGCAATCATCCACTACAAGCCCGAAAGGGGCGCTTGCTCTGTGATTGACCCTAATGCCATTTATCTCTGCGACTCAGGCGCACAGTTTTATGACGGAACCACGGATGTTACCAGAACACTACATTTCGGCCAACCAACCGCTGCCGAGAAGAAGTCTTACACCTTGGTTCTCAAGGGCAACATTGCTCTAGATACGGCAGTATTCCCCAAGGGAACTAGTGGTTTTGCTTTGGATGCCTTGGCCCGCCAATTCCTCTGGGTAAGTACTGACAATCACCTAGTGGTGTCATGTCCATGGATTGCTAACAACCACCATAGAAATACGGACTTGATTATCGCCACGGAACTGGCCACGGAGTGGGGTCTTTCCTAAACGTCCATGAAGGTCCCATCGGCATTGGCACTAGGAAGGCGTACATCGATGTCCCTCTGGCTCCTGGCAACGTGCTGTCCATCGAGCCCGGTTATTACGAGGATGGCAACTACGGAATCCGCATTGAGAACCTGGCCATCGTCCGCGAAGTGAAGACTGAGCACCAATTCGGCGACAAGCCGTATTTGGGCTTCGAGCATGTCACTATGGTACCCTACTGCAGGAAGCTGATTGACGAGAGCCTGCTGACACAAGAAGAGAAGGACTGGCTGAACAAGTCCAACGAGGAGATTAGGAAGAACATGGCAGGCTACTTTGACGGAGATCAGCTCACCACGGAATGGCTGCTGCGGGAAACAAGCCCGTTCTAGTCGTGTTCGATCTCCCTTTGTGAAACCGATGGTGTTGGGAAGGGTGTTGGGTATTTGAAGATTTTGGATACCCCCAAAGAGATAAGACTGTTAAAACATCCAAATCATAGCATATGTATAAGCGGAGTGATCAACACGAGGTTTGTCATTGGTTGTTCAACGGAGAGAGGGGTAAAAGAATGGTCGTGGGCGTCTGTTGAAGTTTGTTTAGTGTGACAGCTTCATCACGTTGGATATCTAATGTTCCAAGAAGCGTAAAATGATCAGTGGATACAATGTAACACCATACTTGTCCTCATGCCGACTCGTAAACCCCATCCCGGATGAGTTTGATGGAACTCTCAATGGATGCATGACGATGTGTGAAAGTAATATGTATTCCTCGTTCTTCTAATCCTGACCAGTCTAGAAAGTCATAAACGCAGAAAGAGCAAAGGAGATGCCAAAGGCAAGCTTAAAGGCAACCTTGTGCTGCAACGCCTTGAGGATCTTTGACGAGTTCACCCTGTCGCGAAGATGCAACATGTCTACCAAGTTGATGCCGTAACGAGACGCAACCTATTCACATGTCAATATCTCATCTTTATCATGCCACATGCCGGACTTTCCCTCATAAAGTGAACATACCTGAACTATAACCATTCCAACACCAGCCAACAACACAAGCGTCTTGGAAAAGACACTGATCAAAAGCCCAGTGGCAAAACCTGCAAAGGCTTTTATGTTAACCTCCCGTATACAACAAGACATCATCACCAATACTTTGAACTAGGTTGAAAATGGTAGCCACATACCGCCCAAACTCCCACTAGAAAGCTGCTTAACAGTTTCGGGATTCAACCACTCTTTCTCGTCATTGTTGTTTTGCGAATGAAGAGACCGCGACTGCTGCGAGCTGCTGAAGGCGTCCAGCTTCAGAGGCTGTTGTCGCGAAGCCAGAGCGAAGGTGGTTGTGAGGCCGAGGGTGACGGGGACAACGTTGCGCCGGAAGGCGGCGCGGCAGGCTATGCGGGTGGCCATCTTGGGTGGTAGTGTGGTGGTTTGCTGTGGTGGGAGTTGTTTGGTGGTGGTGAAGCTCGTGATGAGACAGGAGGAGGTTGTGGAAGATCGGAGTGGTTGTTAGATTTTGTGCCACCTTCAGGGACAGATGGTGGTTGCAATTGGCACTTGAAAAAAAAAAAGAGCTGGTAGAAAAGGCGGAATGTTGATCCCGTCGATGTCGTTCGTTCCTGTTTGGTTGGAAGCTTGAAGCTGAGCTCTCTTGAAAGCTCCGAGTTCACCACTTCAGCAGCCACTGCAGCTACTTGCCTAAGGTACCTACGCTAGCTATAGATAGTGACGTAAGGAGGTTCCTGGCTAGTGATCCATCAGTAATAACAGGGTCCCAGTAATAACTGTAATAACCGTAAATGTAAGGAAAAAATGCTGATTCGAACGCGGCTGTGCGTAGACCCATATTTTTCCAGATTTTTACTGGGCGCACAGCATCCTTAGTGAAAATCGATTTTTTTTACTGAAATCACTGAAACTACTAGAATCGCTAGCACTAGTAAAATCGAGCTTTTACGTATTTAGATCTGTTTATTTGACGATTACCTCTATGTAAATGCCCTCTCTTACTCCCTCTCCTACCTACTCGTCTACTGCCCGGTTATTCTAGTCGTTGTCGTATATATAACTATACAGTTGTTCCTCGATATCCAATAAGACCTCGTCCCTTTGTACAGGAGATAGGCCGGCAAAAGACTAATACAGATTTCTAAGCTTCTTACCGTTTATATAGATAAATAAAGCCATATCTATCTTATCGGCAGAAAGACGGTTACGCTTTACATTCTCTAGAAAGTTTATAGTAAAGAAGGCTCGTTTATAAAGTATACTATTAGTTAGCGTACTAAATACCCTAGTAGCGATAGAAGTGATAATTAAATTATTATTTTTAGTGATATTCTACTACGTTTTAAGATAAAGATTCTAGTAATCCTAAATACGCTAATTAAGCGAGTATATATCCTATTGGATACGGAAATATATAAAATCCTCGATGAGCTGTTATTCTATTACGTTGTATAATATACAAATATATAGGCGAATGAAGTCGATAATTATAGGGGTAAGGTTAGTAATAGGGGGGCGAACAGACTTTACTACTTCTATAGTAGTACTTAGTAGTAAGAGGAAGCCTAGCTAGTTAAGTGGTATTAATTATTTTTCTTTCTTTAATATATATAACTGTTCGAATTTATACTACTCCTCTATTCGAAGTAACGGTCGTTCAGCCTCCTAGGCGTACTATATCGAAATCTATTGAAGGATAACGTAACCGACCGTAGCCCTATTTGCTTCTAATATTAATTAGGCCTCGTAAAGCGGTTTTATAAACCGCTCGAGGGTAGCTAGACTATATTAAAAGTATACGTTCTCGATAGTATTAAGCACGTATTATAATTGTACGGGTTTTTTAATTGCGGGAGCGTTAAGGGGTAATTATTATTAAGGTGGTTATTATTGAAGGGGTTCTTGATGCCAGCCGTTTGCTTGACGTACGGTTCGAACGAAGGCACGTAATATAGGTTGCGTACGCAATATTGACTATATAAATCTATATTATAATCCTTATCGGGTAATTATATTAATCTAGTTAATTAATAATATAAATGAAATAAATAAGGGATATCTCTAATAAACTTCATAAGGATAGAGATGAGTTTGCTGCAGTATATTATTATTAACTTTCGAAGGTAAGCCAGTTATAATTTAGAGGTACGAAAGAAATTTATGATATTAATGATTTATTAATTAAGTATACGAAACGAGGGTATTGTAAGTAAATCCTTTATTAATAGCTGAAACGAATATAAATTATAGAATATAGTAAAGGTAGTATTAAACTGCCTAATTACCAACTCCTATATTAATTATCGGATAGTAGTATATATATCGGTAACGAAACTATTAATTTTAGCCGGGTTATTAGTTATTTCGTTACAAATCTCTAAAATAAAGCCGGCGAAATTCACCGCAGTATATTCGGTAGCTTCGGTATACCAGTTTACTTAGAAGAAGGAGATCTGGTCTACTATATTAGAAAATAATACGTTAACGATACGCCTACCGTTATAGTTATTAAACTTATTAAAAAAGATATTAATAAAATTAGCGGGGTCGATATACCGTACCTTAATCTACGCTTTTATTTCGTAATAAATAATAGGGAGCTACTCGTTTACTAGCGCGCCCGTATTAGGGGGAATATAATAAGGGGTAAGAGTATAAAGGAAAGTTCGTATAGGGGATAAATCGAGAAGGTTGAAAGGTCTCCTGTCGAATAGTATAACTTTAATTACGTACTAGTCGACCTTCTTTTTCTATACTATAGTAAACTGGACCGCGTACTGGCGAATATCCTTACGATGTTCAACTTGTTAGCGAATACGGTATACCTAATACTATTGATAGGTTTCGAAATACTCTTTCAAGCGGGTAATATTGTTTACTTAACAGTTATTACAATAGTTATACTAAGCAATCTATACCGCGCAACTGAGGTCATCCCGTAAGGTAAACTCTCTGAGGATAGCTTCATTTCTAGGGTTTCTTTGGGGGGGCATCGCGACTAGGTTAACGAGAGGAGGATAGGGTGCTGGTCGGTTTGCTAAATAGTAATGAAATCGCTAAGTTGTACCCAGTTGAACCCAGCAAGACTGGCCAGTATAGGGGGTAGAGAGGGTAGGGCACGGACGGTTGCACGGACCATCGTTTTAGCGGTAATTACTGAAAATATAAATGTAAGGAAAAAATGGGATAGTTACGGTTTCTATCGATCACTATTCCTGGCAGGTAAGGGTGTTGCTGACAGCTCAGGGTTAGGGCTCAGTAAGTAATGATATCTGCGTCTAGATATGAAATAACCACGTCCGTTAGTGTGGAACAAAAGGCCATCTACGAAAAGAAGTCAAGCATTCTTGTATGTCTCTACACATCATAACACAATCAACCCTACAGCTGGCTGAACACAAGTGACAACGATGGCTTTCAAAGGTCAAGTTGGATCTGCATCTTGGGTCCGGCACTCTGGAAGTGGTTGCCAAGAGCGGAGACGCTTGCCTGCCGACGGCACACCCCGCATTCTACATGGTCCCACTTGGTACAAAGGTACACCACTTCCAGGCCACGCGCTCGAAGGGCCTAGTCTTTTTTGATAGTACCCGACCCCAGTGTTGATCAAGGAACGCGTCTCATGCGCTGCACTTTCCTCCCCATCGACCTCCACCGTGCATCAATACGTGCAACAGCGCCGGCAGAATCATGCACCGCCGACTGCCATGAACCTCGCTGCCACGAATATACCCTAACAAGTATATAATCTTACAGACTTCCCAAACTCCCCGAGACCCAAAGCCAGACACAGACAACCTCAGACAAGAACCCCACGACATATCCACGATGCCCAGACCAAGAAAATCACGGGTCGCGCCGTCGCAACCAACGGTGACTAGCTCCTCTGCCACACCACCAGTCATCACCAAACCGACTGCCAAAGACCCCAGCAGCGATATCTACGATGTTAGCGATCGAGAAAAGGAACGTGCCAAGCGCGCCGCCGCCGTAGCAGCAGCTCAAAGACATATGGATTCGGACCAGGCTAAGGCGCTGGAGGATCAGAACGAGAGACGAGACCAGGCCGTGGACCGGCTGGTCAACATGACTTCAACAACCGGTACTGAGGGCACCGACGAGAATCCCGATGTTGCGAATCCCACCCGAACGAGCCCACGAGCACCGCGGCGACTGACAGGCGATACATCCGGCTTGGACCTGGATGACGACATGTTTGATCTCGACGATAGCCTCGAAGACCCAACGATTACCGCACAGAAAGCCGGCGGCTACCGGTCCGCCAACACTTCTTCGTTCGATGTCGGTCTCTTCCAGCGCCACCGTCCACGACAAAACAGTGTCTCGGGCAGAGATGACGGGCCCGTTAGGCCAAGCAGTAGGGGGCCCACGACACCGAGCGTCATGTCTACACTCAATCTTGGTCTTTTCAAGCGACGAGCGCGTGAACCCAGTATCCTGGGAACAGCACAGAAGGGCCGAAGACAGAGATCTCAGTCCGTGACCTCGCAGGTGTCGCGTATCCCCGTGACAGATGAGGAAGATAACATGGACGTGGACCGAGAGGCTGCCATCGAAGACGATGATTCTGGACCAGACGGCGAATCAACGCCACTCGACAGGACGAAAAGAAGGTCTGGTGCCAGCGCTTTCACAGGCACAGCTTCGGGTGCTGATATCACGATTCCGGCTTCCAGTGGAGCGATGCCTGTCGACGACGAAGAACTTATGGAAACCGGGTCTCCATCACGGCGCTCGAAGAAACGCAAGTCACTCGAAAGCCACTCCGGTCGAAACAAGCGAGGCAGGTCATCGGTACATCAGCAACCGGTTCCGGAACCCGAAGAGGAGGAAAATGATATCATTCACCAGTCGATCGAGATGCGAGACGGAAGCGACAGCCCCATGTCCTCTCCACTCACAACACCAGGGCTTTCGCCTGTCCTAGACCCGATGCAATCCAGTCCTCCCAGGCAGTCCAGGCCACCCCTCGACCCTAACGACCCAGTTAACGCGCCACCGGCAAGCGATTCCTCAGAAGCTGGAAGCCCGGTTGCTTGGCCATCACTTAACAACCTGACGCACAGGTCCTACAACACCCGGCGAGCAGCACCTGTCTACACGGAACGACTTCAGACTCCCGAGTTACTACCAGGCCTGGGCGCCGGGCCAGTGGCAGGAGCCCTGGACGCGGATATGTCCTCCGAGCTTTCCTCACCACCCTCACTCACACACTCACCAAATTACAAAGCCCCACGTATCGCAAAGGCCTCAGCGGCCGCGGCTGCAGCAACAAAAAAGGCCGCCGGGGCACCGAAGAAGCGAGAAGAAGAGAAACTAGCAACAGAGACACTGACAAGCCTGCTGCCCGCCCGACGAAACCACGCAAAACCCAACAAAAAGCACAAAAAGGGGAGGAACAAGGAGGACCCTTACGACCTTAGTAGCGACGAAGGCACTTCCTCCTCCGAAGAAGATGAGACCACCGCCGACGGTGACGAACTCTCATACGTCGCCACCGCTGCCGTCAGGAAAAAGAAGAAAAAGACTCTTGCTGCCGAGAAGCAGAAGCGGAAGGAAAAGGAAAAGGAAAAGGAGAAGCACAAAGAGAATAAGCCGCTACTTGGTACGAGTACCAACGGTAAAGTCGCCGCTGGCAAATCCAAAGCTAGTTCTTCGGAGCCAAAGCGGACGTACGGCAGAGCGACTGGGAGCTCTGACAAGGAGAACGCCGATGGTATCGTTGCGGGCGGTAGCGGGGATAATGAGGAGGATGGTGAGGGTGATGATAATGATGACCAGGAAGCGGTTTCCGCAATGGACCTCGATGAGGCCGAGGAGTTGCCGGAAACCACGCAGATGATGACGGAGAGACTGGGTGAAGAGTTGCAGAAGGCGGCGAAGAAGTTTAAGGAGGTGGACAAGTGGGAACTGTCGTTTGAGGAGGTCACGCAGCCGAGTTCGCCTGTCCCGGATGCTAGGTGATTGTGATGATTGTTAGATTAACTGCGGTCAGGGGTTGGGTAATGCGAAATGACTTCACATGCAGCTAACGTGTGTAGATGGTGTCCTTATTTGTTATACGAAGGACGGACTGATTGTCTGGCATATTAGCGTTCTGTATATCAACTGGCGGAAAGCTGAAGGGTTTTGTCTACATTAGGTCTTGCCGACGGAGCTCATATCAAGATAAACGCGTTTGTCATGGACAAGTTGTCTTGAATTGCACGTTTTGTCAAATGAATACATAGTCACAAATTCTTTACGGTATTCCTGGCGTGGCTTCTTCCAATGGGTATTAACGAGCGCCACGATTGTATGTCTCTACCTACCCAGTTCTCCATTCTAACGCCAGTAACGCCGCTTCTTCGTTCAAATCAAAGGCTTGAACCTGTATGATCTTGTATGTAGCGCTCTAAAACATCGTCGAAATCCGCCCCTACCTTGGCGACGGATGGACAAACTGAGCCTGTGGCGGGAACTGCGTTTGCCCTGGGAATCGTGATGTTGTCGTCGCCTTTGCAGAGATACCAGGACCTAGAATAACGCTCTCAACCCCTTGCTTGATGAGCGGTAGCAGCGGCGCCACCTGGTTGGCATCACGAAGCGCGATAGTGACCTGATCCAGTTTGAGGCCTTGCATGAAGAGTTTCTGTTTCGCGAAGCAACCAAGTCAGTTAACCTATCCCCCTGTAGCCCCGCCTCCCCTCTCACAGTGGAACTCACCGTCTTCACATTCTCAAACTTATCCTCCCTCTCCGTATACTCCCTAATTACCTCCTCCTTATCAAAGTCCACATACACCCTCGTATCCCTTACCCGCACCAGCACGTTATCCAAGCGCATGAACATCCGGCACAACAGCAACATGCGGTGCTCCATCACCCGCAGCTTCACGCTGACGATACTACACCCGTTGTCGTCCAGCTCGCTCTCGTAGAGAACCACCTCGTCCGCGAACAGGATGGGGTCTCGGCGCTTCAGCAGCTCGATGGGTATATCCGGCGTGCTCTCGTCGCCCTGCAGTTTCTTTTCCTTCTCCCCTTCTGCCCCTCCAGCTCCAGCCCCGCCGGTCGACCCGGGCTTCTCCGTCCCGCAGTAATCCGTCGTGTAACTCCAGTCAAACGGCTTGACCACCTCGCTGATTCCGGCGCTGGTCTTTTCTCGCGAGGAGCTCCACTCGCCCGCGTACGCTACCTGCAGCATCTTCTCGCCCGTCTTATCAACGCGGTCGAGCGCGTCCTCGGCGTTGAACTGGATCGACCACCCCGTCGGCCGGTGGGTTATTGACACGAGGTTGTCGCCGAAGATCATCTCGGGAATCGGGATTCCCAGCCGCGCCGACATGGCGTCGATAGGACCAGACTTGAGGATGGGCAGTTTGCGCGTGGCGATGGCGAAGGTGCCTTGGACGTGCGTCGTTGTGGCGGCATCGAGGGCCGAGGGGGAGGGGTACGGCTCGTTGAGCGAGGATATGTGGTTGATTTTGACGGACGTCATGGTGGGGCAACGTCGTCGTCGGGTGAGGGATTCGGTTGGTGCTTCGAGCGGAACTTGATATGATTGCTGTGTACGTGAGCGATCGAGGGCGTCCTCGATGTATTTGATGCCCAGTTGGTGCTGTCTTTGTGGCAATCTAGGAGGCCGGCCGTTCTCTGACGTCGAACGTCGAGCTTGGTACAATTCCCAGCAGTTTATGGTGCGAAAAAGGGCGAGACGGTTGTACCTCTTGTGTTTTCTCAAGATGGAACTAGCCTGGGGGGAGGCCCGGACTGTCGAGCTTTGGAGATCTGGCGGGGTTTAGCGCGCATCTGCAGGGGCGGCAGGGCTTGGGGCATTGCTTCCACTTGGATGTCAGGTTGGTCGCTGCGATGACATCTGAGATAACAGTGGTCTCAGTTGTTTGTTCAGGGGGCGCATGGGGAAAGTACGGCGCAGCTGAGTGCTACATACCTAGTACACTGCCCCTGGACAGGGCAGGCACTGTTGCTAGGCAACGGAATTGTGGACCCCGGTAAATAAACTCCCAGTCCTGGCACGCCATCTGGGATTCTGGGAAGCGTCTCAACTCCAATCAGCATCAACTTCGTTGGCCTTGTGTGCACCCAACCTTGACAACCGACTTCAACCAACAAATACTACTGAACTGGCCTGGGCTTTCAACACGACGCCCCAAGAATCAAGTCTATCGCTTTTGCGCCCGTCCGCTATCCTTTCATTCTCTATGCAACATTTCATCTAGTCTTCCTGTCCACGGTTTCTCGTTCGCAATCCCAGGAATCGTCGCGCCCAAGATGGCGGGCCAACCGATGGAGTCTCGCTTCGGGCGCATGTCGATACATGACGAAAACAACGATCCAATCGATGGCGCTCGACTTCAACAAAAGGCAAGGGAGCAGCTCAAGTCAAAGGCATGATCCATACATCAGCGTTTTCTCAATGACTTGTCTAACTGAAATGCGCAATTGTAGGCAGGTCCCAGCCAATTACCACATACGAGCGCCTCCGGCAGGCCGAATCTCTTCAAAGTAGCCCTTCAATCGCAAAGCGGAAACACCGTAGTAAGCACTTCCGTCTCCGTTCCTTCGCAAGCCGCGCAAAGGAAGAATCCGCTTGTCGTCTCTAGCGAACCTCCCTCACCACGAAAACCACAGAGAACCGTTCCCATTGCGACAAAATCCTCGACCGTTGCTTCATCCGCCGCTCACAAGTCCACGACATACGCCGGAATCCGCAGAGTCGACGACGATGATCACGATGAACTTTCCCAGCCAATGGCATCCGCGAGCGGTTCTTCGACAATGACGTCCCCATCCGATTCCTCCTCCAGTGCCGGCTACGATCAATCGATATCCCCCAAACAATTCCATCTCGGCATGTTCGAGATCGGTCGACCGCTTGGCAAAGGCAAATTCGGTCGCGTATACCTCGCGCGCGAGCGCAGCTCTGGTTTCATTTGCGCCCTCAAGGTGCTCTACAAGTCGGAACTGCAACACGGCACCGGAGTCGAGAAGCAAGTGCGTCGCGAGATCGAAATCCAGTCGAACCTACGACACCCCAACATCCTGAAGCTGTACGGACACTTCCATGACAGCAAGCGCATCTTCTTGATCCTCGAGTACGCCGGCAAGGGCGAGCTGTACAAGCACCTGCGCAAGGAAAACCGGTTCCCCGAGTGGAAGGCAGCGCAGTACGTTGCGCAAATGGCCTCGGCGCTCAAATACCTGCACCGCAAGCACGTCATCCACCGCGATATCAAGCCGGAAAACATCCTGGTGGGCATCCATGGGGAGATCAAGATCTCGGATTTTGGCTGGAGCGTGCACGCGCCCAACAACCGGAGACAGACGCTCTGCGGAACGCTGGATTACCTGCCACCAGAGATGATCCGGAGCGGGTCCAAGGATAACTGGTACAATGAGAAGGTGGACTTGTGGAGCTTGGGCGTGTTGACCTACGAGTTTCTGGTCGGTGAGGCACCATTCGAGGACACGCCGATTATGACGCAGAAGAGAATTGCGAGGGCGGACATGACGATTCCGGAGTGGGTGAGCAAGGAGGCGAAGGATTTGATCAAGAAGGTGAGAATTCATTGTTTCCCGCGTTGATGCTCTTTCGATACTAACTAATTCCTTTCAAGTTGTTGGTTCTTGACCCTGAGAAACGTCTTCCTCTGGAGGAGGTTGAGAATCACCCTTGGATCTTGAAGCACTGTGTCAAGGGAGAAAGGGCCGCGAACCGGGAGAAAATGGCGAGCAAAATGGGCAACTGAGGGATGATTCTCGGGTTTGCCTTTGCTTTGTCTATCGTCTTTATCCTTCAAGCACTGCGGAAGCGTGGAGCCTACTTGCATTCTCATCTTGTTTGTCTTCATTTTGTATCACTGGCGTTCTTGGGCGTTTGAGCGAGAGGAAGAGGGTTAGGATCGGACTCCCCAGATTATCAAGGGGAAAGAGGCTCGTGAGTTCATTATTTGTGCATATACGTCCTCAGGTTCCGGCATATAGCGAGTAACGGACTGGACATTGTCTTTAGTTACGCATCAAAGTCGAACTATTGTTGATATCAGCGCAACGAGCTTGGAGCTGGAAGTTAAGTAGAAGTGGTATCATTGATGTACAAGTCGAGATTGTTCGTCGACTACTGGCAGCAGCAGTACATGGTATAAATGCTCCTTCATCCGCGATACAGCCTCCGGATCACCTATAGATTTCCTCGAATGGCCTCTTATCCGCAAAGCACGAGTCCCACACCTCGTTGACCACCTTTGTCGCATGTACGTCGTTGTTGCACGTCGGCCGCGCCATTACCGACTGGATGGCTCGCATACGTACGCAGTTCTGGAATTGCTGGGTAAGCGTCCAATTGCCTCTGACAATGGACTCGCGTGTCCATCTGCACTCGCCGCTAAGCATGGATGCTCGGATCTGTTCAGACAGAGGTTAGCAACTGCCCTTCCAGATCGACACGAAACAGACGGAACGGGTAAAGGGGAAACTCACTTCGGTACAAGCAGCATGCCTCAAACTCTTCTCCCCAAACCAATCCACCTTCCACCTCAGATGGTCCCAAGCATGCACCATCTCATGCGCCAACGTATCCTCCAAGTGTCCACGATTCCGCATCTCATTCGCGCACAACAAGATACCATGATCAGGACTGAAACCACCACCCTGTCTCGCAACTTCTATCCGATCCTCCTCTCCCTTCTCCTTGTTACCCGGGATCACCACGATCCGGCTAGGACACCTACGACAAACAACATTGGTCTCGTCAAGCACGCCGTTCAGGTTGGCCACCTTCTCCCGCAGGAACCGCACCACGGGCGAGTTCTGGAACAGCCAATCCCGGTCGGCCTCGCACCGCGCGCAGTCGCGCGCCTCGTTGGCTTTGTACCGGTCTTCGCGGTAGTGCTCGATGCCCTCGGGCGTGATTTGTCCGGTGAGGATCTTGAAGTAGTTCATCCACCATTGGATCGAGGGGTCGTAGCCCGTGCGGGAGGGGTCGTTGGAGAGGTAGCGCGGGAGGAGGTCGTTGGCTTTTGAGCTGGAAGAGGAGGAGGGTTTTGTGTCGTTCTCGGTGATAGTGGATGTGGGCAGGGAGGAAGGGGGGATACCCGAGGACGCGGGGCCAGCGTTGGTGGTGGGCGCTGGTGACATTGTGATGAGGATGTGGTCGTCGTCTGTTCGGACGTCGCGTGGGCTTGGGAACAGACTTGTCGTCGGGGACCGAGAAGAGGCTAAGCTGAAGGTATCGTCAAAGGTGGGGGTCCCAATCGTTGATCTGCAATCGGGGTCGTGTTTGAGACGAGACGGGCACCTTGACGGGGGGGTCGGATTGCTAACAACAATGAATTCCAGCCCAGCCTGTGCCCCAAAACTTACAGTGGAGAAATGCGGGCTGTAATATGGTCACACGTGGAGAGACTTCCCTCGGGAGGCGCGCAAGAGCCGCATCTCACGCCCTGTCGGAGACAACAAGCCCGGTAAGCCCCGGGTGGTCTGTCCCTGCAGGGCGCTGAAAATGCCCTGTACCTTAACCTTCCTCATGTTCTTTTGGCCCGGGACCCTGTCCCGATGTCGGCCAATGGTGCGGCCAGCATCAGATCAACAATGACTCGGTCCACTTTCGTCAAAGTCGCGGAAACCCACTTGTGACCCCAGTTCCCCAGAAGCAGTCCCCCGAGACATGCGCCCGTACCCGACGAATGCACCTTGAAGGGGCCGATTCCGAATCGAGAAACGGTTGTTGTTGACCGGTCAAGCCTGGGTTGAGTGAAATTACACGCGTACAGGCAAACCACAGTTTGGATTTTTATAAGATGGAGACCGAGACGCAGCACCATCAACATCACCATGTGTGTAAGTGCAGAACCACCCTCCCTTTTCTTATCTCCCTCACCCATCCCCAGGATATTATCTTCTGTGTTGTATGAGATTCGATCTCTTTTCTGTGGTTGTATAAGGGCTTGTGTTAATATCTCCTTTTCGCTGCAGCCATGAGGGGTCCTCGTTCCCTTGGAGTCGTGATCAAACTCGGTGAGCGGAAAACCCTCTTTTTGTTTTCCCCCAAAACATTATGAAGAACTGCTTTAAGTTCATGTGATACGACAGGAAACCGTCCATGGATCTTATCTGTCACAGCTCATCGTGCTAACATGCACTACCCCAGGAACCAGTTCCATTGTGGACGAAAAGACACATGAACCCCTTCTTTCCAACCTCACCCTAATAGTCGAGACGGCGGTCAAACTACGAAAAGATGGCCATAAGGTGATCATTGTATCTTCCGGCGCCATTGGCGTTGGTCTCCAGAGAATGGACGTTGAGAGGAGACCAAAACATATCTCCAAGTTGCAGGTAAGTCCTCCTAATTCCTCAACAACTAGGGTAAGGTAGTTAGTTGACTTACACCATGACATGACAGGCCTTGGCAGCTATCGGACAGTGTCGCCTAATGAGTCTATGGGACAGCTTGTTCAACCATCTCAGACAGCCTATCGCCCAGATCCTGCTTACCAGAAGCGACATTTCTGATGTGAGTGATGAGAATCACACACCTTGTAATGAACGTGACTTTCCACTGACTTCCTTCCCTACAGCGGTCACGATACCTTAATGCGCAGAACACTATACATGAGCTGCTCGATATGGGCGTGATCCCCATCGTCAATGAGAACGATACGCTGGCCGTATCCGAAATCAAGTTCGGTGACAACGATACTTTGTCAGCCATCACCGCCGCCATGGTCCACGCCGATCTCCTCTTCCTCATGACCGACGTCGATTGTCTCTATGACAAGAACCCCAGAACCAACCCTGACGCTCAGCCGATCGAGGTTGTCGAAGATATCGGTGCCCTTGTTGCCGATGGTAAGTGGCCCCTTTTCGTTCCCCTAGCAACAAAATCCTAACACTGCTTCCACTTCCCAGTCTCCCAAGCCGGCTCCTCCCTCGGCACAGGCGGCATGTCCACCAAGATCGTAGCCGCCCGCCTCGCCACCTCCGCCGGCGTCACCACCGTGATCACCCGCTCCTCCAACCCGGGCAACATCCACAAGATCGTCAAGCACATCCAAGGCAGCCGTTCCCCTGCCTCTCTGACTACCCAAGTCAATCACCCCTCCACCGCCTCTCTCGCCTCTCTCAACAACAGTGCCGGCTCCGGCTCCGGCTCCGTTTCCGCCACCGGCACCTCCACCCCTGCTGCCGCGGCCGCCACCCCAAGCACCGAGCAGGCCCCAGCCGTCGTTGTCGACCGCAGCCAGATCCCCCTGCACACGCGCTTCCTCCCCTCCGCCTCGCCCGTCCGCGACCGCTACTTCTGGATCCTGCACGGCCTTCGTCCCCACGGCACTTTATACATCGACCAGGGCGCTTACAAGGCTCTTCTCGGCAAAGCCGGCCTTTTGCCCGTCGGCGTGGTCGACGTCGAAGGATTTTTCGCTCAGCAAGAAGCTGTGCGTCTGTGCGTTGTTGATAAGCGCAGGTCTACACCCGGTGCCGACGGCAAGATGTGGGAGGGCGAGGCGGTCGAGGTGGGCCGGTGCCTGACCAACTACTCGAGCGCGGAGATTGCGCGGATCAAGGGACACCAGAGCGTGGAGATTGGACAGTTGCTTGGGTACGCGGACAGCGAGTATGTGGCGCAGAGGGAGAGCGTGAGTTTTTATAATGCGGTGAGTAGGCCGCCTAGTCCTGTTGGGGGACATCGGGCTTGAGGGGGTAAGGTAGGGCATGGTATGGTAGGGTATGGTACAGGGGCTGTGGTTAAACTAGAGAAAAACATAGACGGGGTTTGATATTGGAATTCACATGTTGAAATGTATTAGACCGAAACAACGTGGGTGTTACGTGGGTTTATGTTTGGACGAAAACGCCGATCATACGCTCCGAAAGCAACGAATCATACATATGTAGGCATTTTCTGACCACCTCCTTTGCTAGACGAGAAAAAAGATCAAATTATATCTACCCAGATAAGACTTGCTGGAGGTATCTCTGATTCTGACCAAAAGTGTATATGTGTGTTGCAAACGCCAGGACGCCTTTATGGTACTTCCTTGAAAAAAAAACTTTCATATGCCCCTTCTGTTTTCCAAACGCTCCACCTCATTTCCCTCCATCCTTCTATCACTCGGACTGAAACCGACCAATTTAACCAGCAAAGAGGGTGTCCTCATCACGGAGGTACTCGCCGCAATCCGATTGACGGAAGCAAACGATACCCGTGGGATCCAGACGGCGCGCCTCGGTTGTGCTGCGGGCTGTGACACCGAAGCCGAGGGGGATATCGGCCATGCTGTAGACGACGACTCCGGAGTGCTCGGGGCAGTCCTCGGACCAACGGCCGACGTGGGCCTTGACAACTGTTTTCGTAGAGCGTTAGTTTTAAAGATGCCAGTGGGACAGAAAGTTGGAGAGGGAGTGGCGCATACCGTTGGATCCGTAGAGGAAGGGCTGGGCACCGTTGTCCTTGACCCAGATCTTGTGACGGGCGTGCTCGGAGAGGATAGGGACTGTAAAGGTTGGTGATGGTTGTTAGCTTCCAGGTATGTTTAGACTGACCCACGAGAGGCAGAGGGATTCGGTAGGGGGGTATAGAACGTACGGGCAGTGATGTGAAGTCTGAACTTTCCGGTCTTGGTCATCTTGCCAAGACAGGTGCCCAAGCTGAGGAGCGCATCGCGGCTGACACTTGTGGCGAGGTTGGCAACGGAGAGACGGACGTAGTAGACCTGTATAGTATCGTCTTTGTCAGTCTACCTGGCCCTTTATTCTAATTGGTGATGTGGTTGTTGATGTCGCCGTCGCTATCGTTGTCGTTGTCCTCGAGGCACACGGCCAGAGCGTAAGGGGTAGTAGTATCGAACGAGGTCGAGAGGTGACGGCAGAGGTGGAACGTACACGAGAGTGGTTCAGACGGAAAACGTATCTGTCGCCATCGTCGAGAGGAGCGATAAGGCTCTTGAGATCGGTGCAGTAGTTTGCCAGCTGTATGGTGACAATGCGATCGGTCAGCTGTTGTTCATCATATCATGATAAGGGATGGTTTCGGTACTGGAACTGACTTTCTCGAAGACAGTCTTCTGTTCGGTTTCTGTAAGAGGGCGCATCTTGTCGGTTATGTTGTGGATTGACGGAGTTGGTGATGCAATGCGGTAGGAATCTCCCAGCTCTGACGGCCGCGACCGATGGAGGTTCGCCCGCGTTCTCTGCCAGAACTTTTTTTTATCGACAAGGAGACCCACTCTTCCGATATGCGGGGGACGCCAAGACTAGAAATTCTCCACTCTGGCTGCAATGGTTTGAGTGGATGCTCGAAGCTAAAGTTGCCGAGTCCCACTTTTACCCGCTCTACGTTCACAGGCCGGTTGAGATGGGATTATCCACAAGAACCTCCCAAGCTCAATGATTTTTGAATACCGGTTCCTCTCACTCAATTTGATTTTACTCAACTCCAGACTAGGCCTTACATAGTAAAGCGGCCGCCCAGCTGCAAGCGATCTGCAAGCGATTTGCACACCGCTGTAACCTCTGGGCGCTCAAAAGTTACGGGGCAACCGGCTGGCAAGGGGTTTGCAGCTGTACGGCACCTCGCTTATATACCCAGATCGGGTAGTGTGGACCCGCTAGATGGTGTCAGATGGTTATGTGGGACCACCAAACCTGTTTGAGCAAAATCAAATTGAGTGAGAGGATGCGGTATAGCACTAAGAACTGAGGAACAGACTTTGATAGAGGCCAACAGTGAGTGTTTCGCTCTTTGGTTCTCAACGTTTCCGTTCCTGCCCAGCCGGCCTCACCGTCCTCCCGCTGATCCAGGTTGCTGGCAGTATCAGCAGTACCTTACATGCCCCCTTCGAGGGCAACTTGAGCCGGACTGCTATGGGGACGAAAGTTGTTGGACAGATAAAGCGTACCCAAGGGTCAATTGACTGTAGAAGTGGAAGCTTGTGTTTCTAGTCGAGAATGAGATGAACAGCTGCCTTTCTACCAGTCACGTCTTTGAGCTAATCAAAACCGATGTTACTTTAACCTTCTTCTTTCCTCGACTGGGATGTACATGGCTGATCAATGGTTTTGTATGAAGGAAACTGTCACTTCTCAGCCCGGAGCGCTAGAACAGATCATGTTGTATACCTCTACGTATACTGCGATGTTTATTTTTATTCAGGGGTAATCAAGGGTTAGGGTCCAACATGATTTCAAACTGCCATGTTGAGGACCCTCAACGACCGCCATTACACATCGATCCGGGCACATGGTGAAGTAGAAGAGGTATTTTGCCGGAGCCAATGAGTTGGGACTGAAGTGAATTTGAAGATAATAATCCATTGCCAGTGACGCTCTATTGACCCACTGAGGTTATCTCACCGTTCCTGCAAACGAGAAATGGGAGTGTCGTAACATGGAATGTGACAGAATTTACAAAGCTCATCCTACCTGAGACCTTATAATCTAACACGAGCATCACCACACCCAGAAGCTGGCGAGTGTCCCTGTTCCGTGAACAATGTGTAGGTGTGGTGTGGGACCAACCAAGCTGGCTCACGTCGGGCTGGTCGGAATACCCAACCCACTGCGATCCGCAATATCATCACTTGCTCGTCATAGAATTCGGAAGAACGGATGCGCAAGCAGCTTTCCATATTGGCAATGGAGACAATTGAAACCGAATACCTCCATGTGCCGTCATGACCACACCTGTTGATAGGAAAAGTCTTTGTAAGAGCTGATTCGTACCAATGACAGATGCTGAGGTGGGTGTGAAGATCCCGACAATGCGGTTCGTCCAACCTGAAGAAAACGTCCCTATGGTTGATTTGCTGTGATTCGAACCGGGGCGGGCAAGGGGGAAAGAGCCATGAGATGATCTCCAATGCTTGTTGCACTAGGTAGAGGTAAGAGTGGGATGAACAAAGAAAACCAACAGAAGAGTTACACGGTGGAGGGCTTAAGTTTACAGTGAAAGCCCAGCTGCCCCTGCTTGAGTCTTGCTTAAGGTAATCGTTAAGCGTCAGGTTGGAGATATCCTCCGCCAACCTAGAGGTATGCCCCACTAGAAAGCTTTTGCCCCGCCCTATCGGTACCCACTTTATACCCCTCCGCCCCGAACGGCAGCCAGTAAGGTGACAGGAAGACCGCTGAAGGTTCGAGTCGCTTCTGGAGCCTGCCGGTGCCTGCTTGTCACTGCTGGTCTTGGCGGGTAGATGTACCGGTATGATGTCGTCGTTTCTCGTCTCCTTGCTTCCCGTATGCGCGACAGGCTGCGAGGGGCATCGAGAAGCAGCTACCTACCTAATCATCCCACTTGTTGCTCTTGCACAGCCAGCTCGGGCATCAATTCGCAACTTCTCTCTCCACCAAGGCTCGCAAATAAATTCCTCTTCCTCTGACATTACCCCCAGACAACCGATTCTTTGTTTACCCCAGATCAAAACATCGTCACGAAAGTGCACAAGAGATACCCCAAACACATTTTCTTCTCGCTGCGAGCAGCTTTCGTTTTTCAGGGTTGAAGCCTTACGTCACACTAGCTTCATCTGAACATCACCACGATTTTTCTGTTTTTATACATCAACATCAACACACACACACGCCCCCAGCTCGAAGCACAACACCACACAAACTTTGTCGGACCAACAGAGTCTCACACGCTATAATCAACCATGACTTCGAAAATGGAATTCACAGACCGGGCCAAGAAGGCTTTGGAGGATGCCATGGCCCTGGCAGAGCAATACGCCCACTCACAACTCCTCCCCGTTCATCTGGCAGTCTCCCTTCTCGACCCTCTCCCAGATCCGAGCAAAGACCAGCAGAATCCCACTCCCGGCACATCCAGCACTCTCTTCCGCCAAGTCATTGAGAGAGCCCATGGCGATCCCCAGCTCTTTGATCGCGCCCTCAAGAAGTCACTCGTCCGCCTCCCCAGCCAGGACCCTCCTCCCGAACATGTCTCGATGGCTCCTTCCTTCCACACAGTCCTGCGCAAGGCCAACGAGCTACAGAAAACACAAAAAGACACATACATCGCCGTCGACCATCTTATTACAGCCCTGGCCGAGGAGCCCGCGATCACCAACGCGCTCAAGGAGGCCAACATTCCCAAGACAAAGCTCGTTACCGATGCTATTCAGGCCATCCGCGGCACCAAGCGCGTCGATTCTCGCAATGCCGACACCGAAGAGGAGAACGAGAACCTCGCCAAGTTCACTATTGATATGACCGCCATGGCCAGGGAAGGCAAGATTGACCCCGTCATTGGCCGTGAGGAGGAGATTCGGAGAGTCATCCGTATCCTTTCTCGCCGTACCAAGAACAACCCTGTCCTCATCGGTGAACCTGGTGTCGGTAAGACTACCGTCGTCGAGGGCCTTGCTCAGCGCATCGTCAACGCTGATGTACCCGACAACTTGGCCGCTTGCAAGCTTTTGTCTCTTGATGTTGGTGCCCTGGTGGCCGGCAGCAAGTACAGGGGTGAGTTTGAAGAGCGCATGAAGGGAGTTCTCAAGGAGATCCAAGAGTCCAAGGACATGATCGTCCTTTTCGTCGATGAGATCCACTTGCTCATGGGCGCTGGTTCGTCCGGAGAAGGCGGCATGGATGCGGCCAACCTGTTGAAGCCAATGCTCGCCCGTGGTCAGCTTCACTGCATTGGCGCTACCACTCTGGCCGAGTACCGCAAGTACATTGAGAAGGACGCCGCCTTTGAACGTCGTTTCCAGCAGGTCCTTGTTAAGGAGCCTTCTATTCCCGAGACTGTCTCCATTCTCCGTGGTCTCAAGGAGAAGTACGAGGTGCACCATGGTGTTAACATTGCCGATGCTGCCATTGTGGCCGCTGCGACTCTTGCGGCCCGCTACCTCACTTCTCGCAGGCTTCCTGATTCAGCAGTCGATCTAATTGATGAGGCGGCTGCCGCAGTCAGAGTCGCCAGAGAATCACAGCCTGAGATTATCGATTCCATGGAGCGCAAGTTGCGCCAGCTCAAGATTGAGATTCACGCCTTGTCTCGCGAGAAAGATGAGGCTTCCAAGGCTCGTCTCGCACAGGCCAAGCAGGATGCCGAGAACGTGGAGGAGGAGCTCAGACCCCTCCGCGAGAAGTACGAAAGAGAGAGGCAGAGAGGCAAGGACATCCAGGAGGCAAAGCTGAAGCTTGAAAGCTTGAGAGTCAAGGCCGAAGACGCCAGCAGAATGGGAGATCACAGCCGTGCCGCGGACCTTCAGTACTACGCCATCCCCGAGCAAGAGGCGGTTATCAAGAAGCTCGAGAAGGAGAAGGCTGCGGCCGACGCTGCCCTCAACGCCAATGCGGCCGACACTGGTGGTTCTATGATCACTGACATTGTCGGGCCGGATCAGATCAACGAGATTGTGGCTCGGTGGACCGGTATTCCCGTCACACGCCTCAAGACCACCGAGAAGGAGAAGCTGTTGCACATGGAGAAGGCTCTCGGCAAGATCGTTGTCGGTCAGAAGGAGGCCGTTCAATCCGTGTCCAACGCTATCAGATTACAGCGGTCTGGTCTCTCCAACCCCAACCAGCCTCCCAGCTTCCTGTTCTGCGGTCCTTCGGGTACCGGCAAGACTTTGCTTACCAAGGCTCTTGCCGAGTTCCTGTTTGATGACCCCAAGGCAATGATCCGTTTCGATATGTCTGAGTATCAGGAGCGTCACTCTCTCAGCCGCATGATCGGTGCTCCTCCCGGCTACGTTGGTCATGACTCTGGTGGCCAGCTGACTGAGGCCCTTCGCCGCAAGCCATTCTCAATCCTCCTCTTCGACGAGGTCGAGAAGGCAGCCAAGGAGGTCTTGACGGTTCTGCTGCAGCTCATGGATGACGGTCGTATCACGGATGGCCAAGGCAGAGTCATTGACGCCAGGAACTGCATTGTCGTCATGACCTCCAACTTGGGTGCTGAGTTCCTCGCTCGTCCCAACGCCAAGGATGGCAAGATTGATCCCACCACCCGCGAGCTCGTCATGAACGCCCTGCGCAACTACTTCCTTCCCGAGTTCCTCAACCGTATCAACTCGATTGTCATCTTCAACCGTCTCACTCGTCGCGAAATCCGCAAGATTGTCGATCTACGCATTGCAGAAATCCAGAAGCGGCTCAACGACAACGATCGCAATGTTACCATCAAGGTGTCGGAAGAAGCCAAAGACAAGCTCGGTGCTGCTGGTTACTCGCCAGCTTATGGCGCTAGACCACTGCAGCGTCTGCTTGAGAAGGAGGTTCTGAACCGCATGGCTGTTCTGATCCTCCGTGGCAACATCCGCGACGGCGAGACTGCCCGGGTTGTCGTCGACGATGGCAAGGTTACCGTCCTCTCCAACCATCGTGATTCTTACGATGAGGATGAGGATATGGAATTGGATGAGGATGACGCACTCGATGAGGTTGCGCCGGACTCGATGGATGAGGATCTTTACGATGACTAGAAGTCTGACAAGAAAGATATCCCTGACACAGCGATGTCCGACAACGTGGACGTGGACTAAGAGGATTTATGAAGTTAACTGTGGACGCCCCGAGCGCTAAGGGGGATACGAATGTGGTTTGATGACTTGAAGAGTTTGAAAATGGGCATAGCTTTCAGGGTTTATAGCATGCACATTGCATTGGAGTTTGGGCCAGTATGTTTTAGCTATTTACATAACATGGAACGAAAGGTGTCATGGTTCTCATGAGGTAGTCATGCGTTCATGGATGGCGGAGGCTTAGATTTGAAGTTAAAGGATTTAGTGTAGTGATACCAATGGATACAAAGTTTTATAATTGCATTTGCTCTGTTCTTTGACATGTGATCCCCATTTTTCTCGTAGGGTGCAAAGACCATACCGATTACCTATTAGCTAGCATAGCAGAGGTTTCTGCAATAGTTAATGACCACATCACTTTAGCTCGAGTTTGTTTCACACATATCCAAAAACACTGCGGCATTGCACAAAATGGTCATTTTACAGAGAACTATAAATACAAACACAGGTCAGCGAGGTCAACCGACTCGACCGACCTGCTTTTACCCAAACCACACATATGATGATACAGATACAATTGTACACCCGGGTGTGATGGTTTATGGCCTAGAAGGGTGGGATGAAACTTGTCCCAGAGAACTTTCCATTTCCAGGTTGGTTGTTCTCACTCACATACCTACCCCCGCTGTCTGCCGCTCAACAACATCACATCTCCTTCATCCTTCCGACCGGAGAGTGAGCACCTCAACCAACTCTGACTCCTCCCGTCCTTCTCTTCCACCCCAGGCATTCAGCTCAGCCCCCTTCCATGACTCATCATCACCACCCCTACTGCTTCGCCTCGCTGCTCATCCTAATAGGCACCCTCTTCTTGTCGGCCTCGCCGGGAATACCAACCTCATGGCTGACATTATCGCTCCACTCCCTCGCATGGAACTTATCCTGCTCGTTGGCCCAGTACACAATCGCCTTCCTCAGCTGCCTCTTGACGTCGACAACAGCGCCCTTTTCCACCGCGCCGCTGGCCCTCTTGATCTCGCCCGTCCCCAAATCCGTTGAATCCGAAGAAACGCGAGACACGGCCCACATGAGGTTACCCTTGCCCGCACCGGCCAGCACGGCCGCCATGTCGGCCACGCTGTTGGGCTTCTGGTCGTTGAGCTCGGCGCCGCGCTCGCGCTTGGACTTTTGCATCAGCTTGCGGCCCTCGTCGGCCTCGTTGGCCCAATCCAGCTCGTGCCGCTTCTTGAACTCGCGCAGCTTTTGGTAGACGGAGCGGCCGACAGAGCCTTGGTCCTTGGCCTCCATCTCGATCATGGCGAGCGGGCGCCAGTAGTCCTTGCGGATCTTGCGGGGGACGAGGTTCTTGCCGGTGAAGGGTTGTTGGCGGATGAGGTGTTGGTGCTGTTTTTGCGCAAGGGAGGGAGGGAGGGTTAGTTAACTGGTCTTAAACGTATAGGTTTTTTCAGGAGGACGGGGGGAAAGAAGAGAAGGGAGGTTGCGCAGCGCAAACGTACAGAAATAACAGGCTTGGTCGAGTAAATAACCTGGCCCTGCTCAATGTGGTGGAACGCCCAGATGCGATCGCCATGGCCCTTGGGCATCGCGTTGTTTCCCGGCTCTGACTTGAGCTGCAGCCTGGATGGGCTCTTGAGCTCGACCGCCGTCTCCTCGGCTAGCGGGCTTGTCTTGATGATCGCTGCGGTCGGTTTTGGGATCGCGGTGGTGGGGTGTGTGCTGGCGTGGCGCACGGCGCCGGCAACGTTGGTGACGGCGCTGAGGCGCGAAACACCGAGGGCCAGGCGGCCTACTGTCGAGGTCGTTACAGAGTTCATGGTGGTTGTATGTGTGGATGGGTGTGTGGGTGGATGTATGGGTAATAAGGAAAGTGTAGCACCACGCGCCCACGTTAGCGACGACTCCGGGCCTTGGACGGGATGGGCGCTGGGCGATGGGTCGGTTCGGACGGTCGGACGGTCGGGGCGGCCGCTGTTCGGTGCCGTGGTCGCGTTTCGAGGTGGGTGTTGTGGTTAGGTATAGAGGTACCTAGGCGGCAGGCAGGCGCGGAGACGGGGGGGTGGGCCGGTAAATCTTGAGACGGAACGGGACGGGGCTGCTCGCGCGCACGCCTGGAGCAAGCAGTCGACTCGGATCGCGGAGGTCGGGACGGACTCGGGGCTCAGAACATTTTTTGGGTTCCGTTTCCACCAATGCGCGGGAAATGTGGGGCGGTGGGCTTTTGCCTGCCGGAGCTAAAGCGGGCTGCATCCCTGTCATCTGAAGCTCCCACGGGCTCAAGTAAACAAGGTCATCTGTCTCCTGCATTTCGATTTTCTGAGCTCGATTTAGCAAAGGAAATTGAGTTTCATCCTGAACAAGCTGATCCTTCCAGTTATACGGCCGTGTTTGAGGTAGCTATTAGCTTTGGAGTGCCGGCTCAAAAACAGGCAAAAAGATACCCAACTCGGAGAGGTGCCTAGTGTAGTGTAGACGGTAGCGGGCCGACACTTCCCTGAATCCGTGCTACAAAGCACGAAGACTCGGTTGGCTATGATACCGTTCGGGAACGAAGGATGCTTTAATGTTGCTCATAAACGTGGCACATCTATCGAAGAAACCGAGTCTTCAACACCACCTTTTCTTCCGCGCTCTCAACCGTCGAAGCCCCCGTCACGAATGGGCGCAGTCGCCTTCAAGCACTTACACGGAAGGGTGCGTAAGTTTGATGGCGAGACTAAGGTACATTGCACTTTGTCCACCATCCACCCGGCCTCTACAGTCACACTGAGTCTCTTTTGTCGCCCGTTGCTCTCTTCACTATACACTTTGAGCTGACAAAATACTTCTCTTCAGTCTATTGCCTCTATATTATGATGCTCTTGAGACAATCCAGACTCTTGCAAACCATGTCTCGGATGTCTATAGCTTCTGCCCTTGGTAATATTGGGGGCCCTCAATGGTTAATGATAATAACTCGAGTACGTGACTTGCTTGAGGCCCAAAATGTCATCTCCAGACTGAACTACAAGCAAAATCTTATAATCCAACCACTCCGAAAATCTACTCCGGCTTCTTCGGCTTCAAAGCGAACCGCTTGAGATACTCATAGTCGGCCACATTCTTGTCGACCGTCTCCCTGATTATCTTCTGTCCCTCCTCTCCGTACTTTTCCTTCCATTCCTTGTTCTCTTCCTCTTTGGTCGGTGTCTTCTGTCCCGTCATATGACGTTAGCTTCCTCTTGGTTGATACCCCTGCACAGCATCCAGGGAGTGTCCGAAAATACAAAAAAACTTACAGCTTTATGCTCCCGCGGCTTCAGCTCGGTACTCCCAATCGCATCATCATGAAACCCGCTCCACTTCTCAAACGTCTCCTTGGCCATCTTCTGGCTCTCCTCGTCATCCCATTTGAGCATTTTGGGGTCAAAGTCCAGGCCGATGGCCTCGCAGTAAGCCCTCAGAGTGCCCTCCGGGTCGTCAAGCAGGTCATCCGCGTCAATGACTGTGATATTCACAGGGCCTGCTGTGTCTTCCAGCTGCTTGCTGAGCGCAGCCTCCTTATTATCCTCCCATGCGTCGATACTTACTCGCTTTATCATCCGGTACGTATCGTCCTTCTCCTTGCGCGCTTCCTCGTCCTCGGTTTCGTTGTCGACAATGATCCCTTTGTCGTGCAAGAATTCAAAGAGCCCGCGCAGTTCGACGTAGCCGGCCTCGCTGGGCATGAACTCGTCGAACCCCGTCTTTTTGCTCAGCGGCGGAATGGTGCAGCGGTAGTAGCTCGGGATGGCCTTTCGTGGGTGGCGGATCAGGAACGTCCAGTGGAAGAGTGTAATAAGGGAGGTGGGAATGAGAGTTGGGTTGTTGTCCCCTGCCAGGCTGGGGTGGCGATCGAGCGAGCGCGCCGGGCCTGAGGGACGGTCGCCGTTGGGAGGCACGATGTAATAGGCCATGTCTTTGATGAAGACACGGGTTTTCTAAGAAGTTGAATGGGAGTTAGATCATATGAATAATGTCATCGGTAAACGATGTCCCGTGAGGAGAGATGGAGGAAGACACAGGGTTCGGTGCATACTTACATCGTTCTCAAACATCTCCTTCAAGATTCTACCCATGACATCGCCATACTTGACCTCCGAATACCCACTCTTCGCTCTTGCGGCTTCATCATTCTCGTAACGCGCGCTCATGCGTTCGGGGCCGTAGTAGAAAGCATCGCCGAAGGGCTCGTGGACGCAAGTCAGAGCGTCTGAGCGGGTCATAAATACCTATGCAGTTGACATTTGATTAGACTTTCGCCTACGGTCTTCGTCTCTTCTTCAAAGTGATGGAACATACCCTTTCGAATGCCGTGGAGCAAGCCCGAGGATGGGTCGCCACGAAGATTGGTCTGCGAACCGAATTGCTGTCCATCTTGACGCCCTTGAGATTTGAATAGTGACTGAACTGTACTTGGAACCAAGAGAGGAATTTGGTCGAGGTTCAGAAGTTTTCCCGCGGCTTGGAAGCTAGAACAGACGACAGATTGGTCTTGGTGAGGGAATTGGGGTTGAATGCAAAATCAGAACGTCTTAGGGATGAAGTTGCAACTAGCCAAAAAGTCGAGTCGGTTTTGAGATTCTGAAGAAACAATGAGGAGACCGGGGAGGAAGAACATTGTACTTATACGAAGTAAGGTTCCGGTTCTGGATGTTCGGCACCGAATGATCAGACGCAGCTACTTCCCAGAACGCAGAGACAAGTCGAGATCGAAAGAGCAAGCTGCAGGTCCCCTGGATGATCTTTCCCCAGCTTGACTCACTACATGGCAAGAATGGCGCATCCAAGGGCCTTTTACGGGTACTCTTGCCATGTGAACAGGAACCCAAAGGCGGGATTCGTACGACTCTTGGCTAATTGGTTAAGAGTAGGTGAGAAGTCTCCGGTTACCCTTGGATAGTAGTCTTCATATTTACCAGAGACATTCTGACAATTCCACAACTGGTTTGAGCCACTTGGGTGAGATATTTCCAGAAGTCGCTACACTTTGGTTGTTTACACACGCACTGCGTAAGGGTGAGGGAGGCGACGTCATTGGGTCGTTGGCCTTGGAAGCTCGAAAAGAGCAGTAAATGTGGGGAATGAAAAAATACTTCTCTGTCCTGATCCCTGCTCTGTCCTTCTCGGCTGCAGAGGGCTTCATTCAGCGTGGGGGTCGGGTGTTGCCTTTTGTGTGTGGTTGGGTGTTGGTCTGTGTTGACGAAGAACTAAAGTGTGCGGCACCACCTCTGCGGTGCAAGCCGAGTACTTTCCAAAGAAAGTCGATGACTGATCCAAAATTCCGACAGAGAGATAGTCACGAATAAAAAGGAGAAAGAGTAGGTAAGTGCTCAGTTACGGCCTATTGCTCTGGAGGTTGGTGGCGGTGGAGAAGGCCTGGGAGCTTGTCTTGCCATAACGCATGGAAGTGAAAAGGCAGTTCCGAGATGCAAAGAAATGGAACCTTGGAACAAGCCACTCGGCTTACACGCCACTCGCCAATCTGTTCTCCCACTTTGTCCAGCGCGGGACGGATACAGAACGAAAATAGCAGAGCGTAGATTGACTGCAGTCAGCTTCGAATTCGCTAGCGTGACTTACATTAAGTGGTTTGAATATTACATTATCTCCAGGTACTCTTCGTCTGTTCGCCTCATCCCAATCTTGGTTATCACTGCTTCTTCTTGGTCTGCGCAGCTTCCGCAGCTTGAGCTGGTTGGTTTTGGTATCCAGACTTTGAAAGCACACCAAACAACTTCCACACAATCCAGGCAAAGCCAAGGAGTACCGCTAGCCCGGTGCCGCCGCTTACCCACTCCGCCTTGTCTGTATCCAAAACTGGCACTTTGATGGTGTTGGTTAAACTACTGCCAATTTCCGGGCGAGGCTCAACATGCCAGAACACCGTCCTTGGGCCGAATAGGCCGTCGTAGCCGAGATTGACTTTCTCAAACGGATTGTTAGGGAACTTGGTGCCCTCCTCAGCGGCACAGGCCCAGAACACAGCCGGGTATGGAACTTCAATGTCGGTATAGCCGCCTTCAGCGGGAGATAGATAGCGCAGATGCAAGGGGACTTGTGCTGTCCAAGATTCTGATTTCTCATGTTCGGGAGGAGAAAGTTCCAGAAGAAGCGATGACCCCCAACGTTTCTCCACATATTCAGGAGCTTCGAGGTCCACGGGCTGAGAGATGTAGCGTAGACCGGCCAGATTCTTCGAGGCCAGAAAGAGGTCATCTGATAGCTGGTGTCTGTCGGCGAAGATGGTCTTGGGAAGGGTGAAGTAGGCGTGTGGTGAGCAGTAGGCATCTTCAGTAGGTGGCTTGCTGGACTCAAGGTTGAGTTTGAGGGTAGGGTGGAGACCTGTTGGCTCCAAAAACTCGGCGGAGAAGCTGGACTGGGCGTCACGATGTCGAGAGGCAAAGGCGAACATTGTCGCCGACGGCTTCTTATCCTGTCCCAGCACGGTGAGAAGACCGGAGATTCCCAGCTCGTGAGGCTCGAGATGTCCTGGACGGTCAGAGTTCAAGACTCCTACCTCGGTCCGTGTCTGTGGACGGGATGTCGCGTGCACCTCTTGTCTCTGGTAGGGCCATGTAGCAGTGAGCTTGACGGCATGTGAGATGGCATCATATGAGACGTCCAGCGTGCTTGCCTCTGCTAAGCGATCGGCCCTGGCAGCGCAGGATTGGTCCTTGGCAGATGAACATAGCTTCTGTTTGGCGTATTCGATGAATGGGGAGAAGTCTACTGACTGCTGGTAGTATTGATAGGCAGCTGAGTGAGTAAAACGGTCCCTTGGCAGAGTCGTAAATGATTCCTATGAAGAGATGTCAGCACCAACAAACACTATTATGTAGCTGAGGGAAATGGAATATACTGACCTGTGGGGTTTCACATTGGACATTTCCGAATACCTTGATGAGGGTGAGGCAGAGTGCAGGGGAAGCAACATCGGCTTCCCTTGCGGGGGTGTAGAACAGATGGAAGCCAGGTGGCAGCCTCGCGAGCAAAGGGGTGATGGCCTCATATGGTTGAGAGCTGACGTATCTGATGTGAAGCTCATGAGCTGTGCCCAAGAGCGCTTGTAGATCTGTTGGTAGCTCATCGATTGCGATGGTGAGTCTGTCCTCACGGGCAGCTTGGATCTCTGGGCCGTTGAGGACACCGCCCTTGATCTTGAGCGTTGTAGGCTCAATCGAGTCGCCCTGCTTCTGGACAAAGGTGATACGCTCTCTCATGATGGACCAAGAGTTTGCGAGAGTAAAAGATTGGCTGATGTTTGATCTATATTAGAAGGTGGATGGGATGAAATATTGGACAATACGTGGATGTAGCAGCTACGTCTAGGTGTTGTTGTTGTTGTTGATGATGTTGTGATGGTTGTTGATGAATTGGAAGTTGAGTGACGATAGCGGGCCATCAACAGCTGTCAACAGCTCCAGCGGCTCCACTGTCCACGTCTCCCCGCCATTTAGGTTCTCGCCCGCCTAGAGGAACATGGCCTGTGCTTCTTCCCGGGGGAAGCGACCCCGATCCCGTTTGGGACGCCTAGGCCCTCTGATTGGTCGAGATTGGTGGGTCAAGGGAATCTGGGGCAGCGTCCTACCGCCCGGCCCACAGCGGGCTAGTGTAGTGTAAGCCCAAATGGGTGACCGTGTGGCTTCCATTCTCTGCCCGTGGCTGTCCAGTGTCGGTCCTCCTTCAACGCAAGGCAAACACAGCCGCATTACGACTTTCAACATGGGCAAGACTTTAACATCTAAAAAGGGCCCTTCTTGGCCACTTTACTTTAAGGCCACCACCAAGCGGATATCGTTAACTCCAGTGTTACCTTACAACATCACCATATCACGAGCTGCCCGTCGGCCATTGACACAGTCCACAAGTCTCAACCTTGGGTCTAGAGCCTAATTTCTCTGGGTTTTGTTCAAATGGACTCTTCAACTCCAGCATTCATTCCTATTCGTACCCGGCAGCCGCGCCATAGTGAAAATGACTTTATGAGTTCTTCCGATTCGGCCGTATGTTGACGCTCGTTTCCTTCTTTGGCTGGATGGAACTCCGGCCCCATGCTTATATCAACAAAGGGTCTAACATACTTAGTACGGGTCAGCCAGCGAATCATGTAACCCATCAACTCACGATGTTAGTCGTGTTAGTTACCATGTCAGACACCTTGAGACTTTCGCTCAAGCTCTCGAAGATGTATGTCCATAACACTACCTGATCACGCGTCTCCAAACCCAAGCTGATTTCCCCCGTTAGTCGGCCAATCGAGCATTTCCCACAACCGCATCTTCCCAGCAACGGTACTCTAAAGTCCAAGCTCTGTTTCTTCACTGGGCCTGTGATGACTTGTTTGTGCTTCCTGAACTGGAGGATCTGGAAAAGTGTTTCCGAGAAGACTACCGTTATGATACCGACATCTTCGCCATCCCAACCGAGAATTCCCATCTCGAGCTAATGCTCAAAATCGGCGACATGATCAAACAACATGAGGATAAGAAGACACTCTTTATAGTCTACTATGGAGGCCATGCTCGAATCGATGATTCACGTCAGAGTACCTGGTGCGCGTAAGTTCTCTTTATATCCACTGCTCCGTATGGATGATTCCAGACGCTTACTCTTCCCACCAGGACACGGAATCCAAACTCTCCATGGCTGCAGTGAGTCAACTTGCGCCACTAACTTGCATGTCTTCTGCTGATTATGGAATACAGGTGGTCGGCTATCCAGACACTCCTCGAAAGATCCCCATCCGATGTCTTGATTCTTCTTGACTGCTGCGCGGGAGCAGCTAGTGCCACGTTTCCAAGTGGTCAAAGCATTACCGAAACCATCTCGGCATCGAGCTGGGACGCCATCGCCCCAAACCCCGGCCGATACTCTTTCACTAATGCCTTGATCGAAGTCCTCCAGGAATGGCGGCACAAGGTCTTCTCGGCTGCCATGTTGCATGCCGAGATTCTCGCACGCCTCAAACATCCCAGACCAGTTCTTATCAATGGCAAGCATTTTGAATCCAGGTCAACGCCTGTGCATTTCATGATGACGTCCAACCACAAAGCACCAAGCATAGAGATTGGTCGACTGGTCCCGGAAACTAGACGCTCATTATCACAACACACTCTCCTATCTAGTTCACGACAAGACGACTGGGGGATGTCGTCACGGTCAGCCTATCCATCTATCCCTAGCATGTCAATTCCGATGACCAGCGAACCCAACGAGGATGAGCCTCATGTCATGATCTCCTTAGCCCTCGAGGAGGACCAGCGACTGGATCTCGATGCTTGGGAGCAGTGGCTAGCCGGCTTCCCCGCCATGGCAAAATACGTCAAAGTTCAAGGGGTCTTTAAGAGTCATTCAACACTGCTACTGCTTTCCTTGCCTATCATGGTTTGGGATCTTCTACCGGATGACCCAGCGTGTTCTTTTATAGCTTTCATCAGGTCCAACAACCTTCTGCGTGAATCAAGCACAACAAAATCGCGGCCAGAAAACGAAATAGCTGCTAGGAACGAGGAGGAGGAGGAGGAGGAGAATCAGGCAATGGATGCTGACACAGAATCCTTAATATCTGAGATGACTTCCAATCACCCCAGAGACACTCATCGAACTGATGCTCAAGCACGCACATACAGACAATCTGGAAGTTTCGGAACCCGCGAAACGCAACAACCCAGACAGGATTCGGTTTCTCGGCCTATGGTGCTTAGGTACATAGGGGGACAGCTGAATGGGCCTGTCATGTCACCATCGCCTGACCCTTCTCTGCCCAGCCCGCCAGACTTGCCGGCTGCATCCTTTAGTGCTATTTCGTTGACAATGGCCACCGACAACGCAACAAGCACACCAGCCTGGCCACCGGAGCACGTTATCTACCCTACAGATCAGGCCCCAGACTTGACTCGAGAGGCGATTGCCCACTTGGAGGGCTGTTTTCTGAGGAATCCTCAACCGAGTGAAGCAACTATCGGCCTTCTTTCCTCCACCCTCAACGCAGATCCAAAAACGATCAGTGTAAGCTACTATGCCCTGTGACATATAGGCTTCACCTACTGACGTGATCCAATAGCTCTGGTTCGAACAACGCCGGCAGCACGAACAAACGACCCTCAATCTCCAAGGTCTCCATCGCCGCACGTCTATACACCAGACTGTCGGCACCAAAGATTGCACCGCTCGCATGATCCTCCCGGGCCACCTCAACACCATCCTCTCCATCTATCCCAATCGCGGCGCCATCCTCTTACTCGATCTCCGCTCCTCCACCGACTTCGAGAAATCCCACATCTCCTCCGCCATAAACCTCCGCTGCCCCGTCTCCTTCATTCAGCATGCCTCGCTCGAAATGATAGAAGACACCTTCACCGACGTCTCCTCCCGCCACTCCTTCAACGGCTGGTACCAGTCCCGGTGCGTCGTGCTCTACGACCGGAACATAGAACTCGACTGGGAATGCCCCGTCGCCAACGTGCTGCTGGCCAAATTTCGTGGAAAGGGTTGGATGGGCCAGGTTTTTATTTTGAAGGGTCATTATAGGGAGTTTGCGGCTAGTTTTGATAAGTGGATCACGAGCAAGGGGAAGAGTGTCGCTGACTCTGATCAAAGACCGAACCACAATGCAACCGAGGAAGAAGAACAAAGACGGAAAAGAGATAAGGAATATGAGGAGTGGCTTAAGGGGTTTGACGAAAGTGGTGAAGGGCTTGGAGGGAGGCGGATCACCGAGCTGGGCCCGGCCAAGAGAGAGGAGAGGGCCCGGGCGGTGGATCAGAGACAGAGAGAGTTAGAGAGGGAATTGGAAACGAGGTTTCCGGCGCTATGGAGGAAGGCGGTGGCTATGAGGGGTGAACATGAAAGGCGTGCCGGTACTGAGGCGGGAACAGCTGGAAGTCTAGGAGGCACCGATGACGGCCCGTTTCCCACCACTCAAACCCACGACATTGGTGATGAGTCTGTTTCCCCCCCTCAATCACCACCTCCTCCGCCATTTAGCCCAACTGCAGACACGGAAGGTACTAGCCGACAGTTTCAAGGAGGATACGACAAAGCACAACTAGTCGAGCCTTTGTTTAGCGGACTGCAGAAGATGCGCGAAGCCAGTGGCTTGAGCTTGGGTTTGGGTCTGATGACCGGCAGTCCTGGACCCAGTCCCGGGCAAGACCCAGCTCTTGCTGTCGGTGTTTCCAGTCATCACCATCAGCAGCACGGCAGTGATACGGGGCTCGGATCTACACCTTATGCATACCCATCAGGCAAGGTCGACTCCCATGACCAACGAGGCTTCACGGATGACTACAATGACTACTATGATGGAGTCGACCCTATATCCGAGAGTTGGCAAGGGGTCGGTGGTGGCATGGGGATGGCTAGTGGGACCGTGTCACCGATGCCGCCAGGATGGCAGCAGGATGAGAGTGGGACGAGTAGCTATGGGGGAGGAGGAGGAGCTGAAATAGGAGCCGGTGCTGAAACCAGACATGGAGCGAAGAAACCAAAGATGAGGACCCAGTTGCCGTTGTGGGAGAGATTGAGGGGCGGTGGGCGATGAGGACGAGATGAATCTTTTTCTTTTTCTTGTTTGTTTTGGAGACATGGATTTCCTAGCTCCAGGTAGTTTGTGACGATTGCCTTAGTTCAGTACATAGGAAGCCATCTTGTATTTCGGTCACTGCGTTGCACGTTCATCCTTGATATTCACTTCGGTATCGAGACTCGTGAATACCTCTCTTAGCTACCTAGGGATTGGCTTGATGTCGGCCTTGCGTCGACCTGTTTACACGCTTTTTGTAACCTTTGCCTATGTAGCAGGTTTGTTCTCAGCATCCAGCTAGATCGCCAGCGTTGCTAACAGTTACATAGCTCCCGAGCAACTCGCAAGACTTATCAGGCAGTATATCCTTACTACCTCTTACAGAGCTTGAGGCAAATCCTTCAAACACACCGAGTGTAACTTACCTGCGCGCTTCTCGGTCTATCTTACCCCAGGATCTTTCGGTCCATGCCCACTGTCAATTTCGAGAACGATATCGTCACAGCTCATCCACCTTTATACGCCAGGTGTTCTACGCCCTTCACGGCCTGACAGAAGGCCGTAATGCTCCTAGTAATAGTCACAACAAAGTCACGGGTACACGTATGTGTAGATATGCCTCCAAGTACTTGAACAGTACGTACCTCCGGCTTTGGGAGACACTACCCGTCACTCCCCGGATGAGTGACTAAATGACTGACCGGCCACAGTCAGTTGATGCGACTCATTCCTATGAAACTTTATATTTGCTTTTTCTAGCAGACACACCGTCACAACCAAGTAGAGGCATGGTCAGGTAACGACGGCAAACAGCAGGACAGCGAGATCCGGTTTCCCCGTCTCATCTTTTCATCAACTCAGCCATGACTTGTCAACTTACACTGCATGGGTAGTGTCGTCTTGGTAGACTGGTAGCTACACACGGTGTTACTGCCCGGTTATCTTCCCAGGTGATAGTGTCCTGCAATGATGGGAGGTGCAGGAGGTGGTGTACCTGTTCGTGCATGAGGGGTGAGTTGTGAAGAAGGTGGTGGTCATGACTGTTCAGGAAGAAAGTGTGGGTGAAGTGAGGTATTGGAGCCCAAATGTAGTCGTTCAACAAAGGTACTTGCTTTCCCACATTCTCAAATCTCAATTGGCGTTGGCAGATGAGGTTGGATGGGATGGAGTGGTCGACCAGAATCGATAGTCAGCCCCTTGCCATCAACAGTCAAAGCCTCATCTACACTGACTGCGTGAATCCTATTCGTTGTGTTGATTATTCCTTGTCGCTTTTACTCAGTGTGTATATGGCGAGTATGAATACATGGAAGCAGAGCGGCTCGCAAGAACAAAACCAACAAAACGTGAAATGGAAGTGTCACTTGCAGATCGTCGTTCAATGTTGCTCGGTCAAGGAAGTCTTTGGCCATTGTCAACAAGTCGGCCTCTGCCACATACACTCTGTACCATCATGAACCGGACAATAACAGCATCAAGGATGTCTTTCCTATTCACGTTCAGTAACGCTTGCCTCACCCACTCAATGTGGCAAAGAAATATGCGCCTATCCTCAGGATAGCTGCGCCTACCTGGCAGCCAGCTAGGCAACAGCAACAATAAAGCAACACGACGACGACGATCACGGGCCTACAGGTTGGTGAGATGCCAAAGTCTTAACGTGACCTGCAGTACATCAGTCGCTGATCACTTGTCCCCCACGAAGAGACACACAACCATCACCACTCACTTGTTGTCTGCGGCAGCAGCATTGCTCAGCTCGCCAACCGATGCAGCCAACAAGATCCGTCCATTCCAGTCCCGAACACGGCAGGCCAAAGTTGCAGCCAAAAACCGGTATGGTATTGAGTGTATATACCTAATACTCGACCGGTTGCTGAAACAATGGAAACGAAGCTCCCTCGTTCCTTCTCCTCCCCTCAACTCAGGGATCCCATGACCTGCTCCTTCCCACTAGGCCAATATCACGCAAGCAAAAACCTCCTCAAGTGAAGGAACGAGATCCGGAGCACTTGCTCTGTTTGTGGTCTAGTGAAGGAGAGAGGGGGGGGAAAGAGGAAAGATCCGATCCGTGAGTCAAGATGACCTGTCAACTTGTCGGGTAGCATCCTTCCTTATGCGAAGTTGACAAGCCGTCCCTTAGACATCTCAACACGAGATTGCGCTTGCTCAAACATCCACATGACAGACAGACATGCGTTGACAGCCTGACAGGGTTCTTTGACAGATACTGACCTTTCGTGTCTTCCAGTTGGCATGACTGGTCATGGACATGTCCAGTCGATGAGGGTTGGGCCAGCGTCTATCAACGGCGCTACCTTCCTCCCCTGATAGGATTGGAAATGGGCATCTGTGCAAAATCGCCGTTTTTCTTTTTCTTCTCTCCCCGGGCAGCGATGGCCCATATATCTCGACTGGCCGTGCCGCGCCGTACCGAAATAGTATGCGGATGGCAGTTTCCCCCTAGAACAGCACAATCCCCAGTCGCAGTTCCTCTTCCAGGTCCACTCCACCCCGATCTCTTTCGGACTGCATTGAGATGGAAATCGGTAGCACGCCGTTCCGGTGCCGTAGTTCATATTACTCCCGCCTGCCGAGTCCATCATCGCCATCATTTTACCATCATTATGATCCGATTTTTTCGGCAGGGCACCCGCCACCACTGCCAAACATCGCCAACTTCAGTCATCAACTGAAGCAACGACAGCGACGACAAACGTTCCATCTTCGCGATCTGCCTGCCATCACAGAGTGTCTATCACTAAAGAAAAGAAAGAAGGATACGTTACCATTGAACCATGAACCTGGCTTTAAGGGTAGCCTGTCCAGTCCAAAGTCCTTGTCAGGCCGCAGGGCGCATTCCATTTTCCGGGGATCTGCCAACGCCACCGTCAACCCGAAGCAAGCAATCGAATCAGGAAAAGCAGCAAAATGCATACAGGAAGACGGGGGACCCTGGCATGGCATGCCAAAGGTTTCACCACCTTCACCACCAACGGACAACCATCACCACCCTGCTTACAACCCATCCAGTGTCGATGCAGTAGTAGCAACAGTCAAACTTTATCAACCAAGCAGCTGGACGGCAAGGCTACAGAGATGGAATCTCCTCCCCTCGGATCGGGCTTGCAGGCTGTGAACCTAGCCAACGGACCGGTCGGACGGATGGACGCCATGTGGGATGAAATTGAGACTACCTACCTTGTAGTTATTGAGAAATGACCGATGATACAGTGGCAGAGCGAGGGGGTAGGCGCTTGCTTCTTGCTTCTCTTTGCTACTGCCACACACTATACACCTACGCCGTAGTTACACGCATGATGTATTCCCCTCTTGCTGCGCGGTTGCGCGGTTAAGATTGGGGAATGACAAGGGCAAGTTATCAAGTGCCCAAAAAGTGCCAACAGATGCACGTCAAGGTGAGACAGACACAGGTCCGTTGGTTGGGTGAGTTTGGGAAGTTGGGGACTCGGGGACGATGAGCCTGCATTTCCATTGCCCTGCCTGCCACTTGCCATGCCACTGCCCTGCCTTGAATACCCTGAAGTCGCCGATCCGGGTGAATGGGTCCGTGATATAAAACAGAAAGTTTGTGCCGAGACCAAGTATCCCCGGATCGAGAAACGAACGAACGTAAGGGTGTGGGTAGATTCGGTTATCGAAAACCAAAAAAACCACTAACATAACTCGCTTCTGTCTAAAAAGCTGTGCCACCCCGAATCAATACGTCAAGAACTAACCATCGTTCTTGGTTGAGTGTTGCCCCCCATTGTTTGTTGTCGTTGTTGTTATTGTTGTTGTTAAGACGTGCTGTGTCAGAATCAGCGTCATTCGGCCCGCTCCAAAAAAAGGCGAGTCTGCGATAGGCGTCATCATCATGATATCACAGACCAGCTAGTAGTATAGGTGTTCTGTTCGGCTGTCGTCCTTGCTCATGGTCATCTCACAAGGTCGAATGTGAATCTCAAGAATGTGTGCCATGAAATGCGATCGATTCAAGAAATCCCATCCGGGCCGTCATCATCGAGCCATTTTCTTCCCACCCGGACAGTTTCGGAAAACGCCACGATTTAGATCAATGCTGGTTTGTTTGTTAGTGCGAGACTCGCAACCTCTTCAGACCAAGAAGGGATTCTGGCGCTCCTATTGGACCAAACTACTCCAAGACCCGGCTAAGATTAAGAACGACGGTTAATCGTATCCCGCACACATGCCACCAAAACTTGACTCCATTCCCAGCGGGCAATAACGAACCAAATGCTTTTCAGGCCAGAAGTCCCGCCTAGCCAGCCTGAAAGTGGTGAAGGTGCACTTTGTAGGTACCGAGCTAACGAATAAACCAGGGGTGATGTGTAGATTCGATCATGTTTGTTTCCGCACTGGCCAATCACATCCCATCCTTCCTTTTCTGGGCATCTGCTAAAGGTAACCTTATGAGTTATGGCAACCAAAGGGTAACCAAAGGGTTTCCTGTGTCAGGGGCCGGGCTTTCTTCCTTCTGCACTTCTTCCTTTTCATTTTCTTTTGGACATGACAGGCACCCGTTCGCCAGGTTGTTGGGAAAACACCGGCATAATGTAACCATCCAACAACGCTACAATGATGGGCATCGTAGCATTCGATTCAGACAAACTCCCCGCAACCATTCACATTTCGACATTAGATGGATTGGTGATAACCTCACGGCAGCTGCTGGTTTCGGTTTGTGATGGTTGGTTGTTGTAGTAGAAGTAGGATCTTGGCGTCGATTCGAACCAGATTCCAAGTCTCTCTCTGTTGCTTTTTCTCTTTCTTTCCTTTCCCCTTCTTTTTTACGGCACATTGCCCACGGAGCCCTCTTTCTCTCAGTTTGCTTCGTTTTTTTTCACCCATTCCTTCAATCTGCCCCTCCCAGTGCGTCCCTCCATTCCCTCCACTCCACTCCACTGCCACTGCCTCCCTCCCTCCTCACGAGTGAGCATCAGCACTGTGAGAGCGAAAAGGATCTTTGCTTTTTCCTTACCCTTCCCAGGGAAAAGCTTTGTGGTTGACGAATGATTGATCACCGGACATTTTTTTCGAGCGTGCTTGCTGCTGGCTGCATGAGCCAGCCCGTCCGTCCGTCCCCCCAATTCAATCCCAATCGGTTATTTGTTTTCTTGGGAGCTTGGATCTCGCACAATCCCACTAAGGTCGGCTTTGGTGAGGTGATTCGGTTCTCACCGGCCGGTGCGAGTACACTATATACAGTGAAGCATGTGCAGCTGGGTATTGTTTCCTGTTAACTTCCTTTTTAGCACTGGTGAATGTCTTGATGAATGAGAATGTATACATGATGTCCTTCTTTCTTGTGTTTCTCCTCTTGGCTCTGCTTTCTACCGGGAACAGAGTGTAGGGGCGCATTCATCTGAAGTCGACAAATGACTGTTGCCATCTCTTCGGAAGAAGGGAGACTTTCTGGATGTGATGGAGAAAGAGGCAGGCTCTTCAAGCGGAACGGAGCTGAGTCCGAAGCCTTTTTCTTCCTTCTCCGTAATGTCTGGGAAAGTCACACAAGCCTTTCCGTCCAGCGCCTCATTCTCCATTGTGTCCTCATTATGCCTTCTCAAGATCGTGTTTTGAGATGTCAATAGACTGATGTAACACGGGGTTTGTTGTTTGTGAGAAACTGGACTGTATGGTAATTCACGTTACGGGCATGTGAAAACACAGTGGTGAAACGTAAGATACGGTGTCAGTCGGCATTACGTACTTGAAACCGTAAGGTAAGAAATCAAGACCGCAAGATGTATTGAAAGGAAAAAAAGATGGCAAAGCCCGGCAGAAAGAGCAAAAGGAGGAATGAAGGACTGGACTTGAGGAAGGAATGAGCAAAAAAAAAAAAAAAAAAAGAAAGAAAGAAAGAAAAAGAAAGGATAGATCCCTGCATGATAAGATTATTCTAAGCGACTCCAAGAAGAGAGGAAGTCAACACTGAACCCAGAAGGTAGGTATTCCCCAGCAAATTCAAGCTGCCACATTGATCTCACGGCGGGAAAGGTTCCCGATCTAAGAAGATGAGAAAAAGCAAAGCACTGAGAAGACTAAAGGACAGAAACGAGCGAGCGCCCAGGCTAAACAGCACACTAGTAACTACCCAGCGATCAAAGCCGGTACAGTGCGATCTCACCTAATGAGCCGAAGAGATCTGACACAACGCAGTGAGATGGTAACGAAAGAAAAGGACGAACGGACGTAGAGGACGGTACTGAAGTGGCCCAGTGTAGTAGCTTTGCTGCGGTGTCAATGTCAAATGTCAATACTGCCGCCGTAGTGTAGTAGATTGATGGGCCATCGATGACAGTAGCAAGGGGCGAGCCGGGGCCGAATTTGAAGCGAGGCGGACGACGACGACAGCGGAAATCGACTACATGCCGGCCATCACAGCGAACAACCGACAAACGATGGGCGGCAAGACATTGACGTTGCTCCACAACGAACTGGGGAAAGGGAAACTTTGAATCACACGAACCATATGTATGCTATTCCACGCAAGCACAGGAACGGCGTCTTTTGGGTTCCCCATCCATACCCTTGTTTTGGCAGGGCAAGCGGGAGTATCCTTTTCGTTGCCCAATTGTGAGCTGTTTTTCGCATCTGTCATTGTCTGTCAGTCAGGGCGCGTGAGCGGCAGTGTCAAAATGTCGAGTGTCAAAACGAGGGTTAAGTGTCATTGTCGCAGCATGTCTGTGCACATGAGGTGCTTCCAGGCGCATACATACTTGGCTGTCACCTGTGCCTTAATAAGTACCAATTGTCCTGACGACAACGACCTTGACCGAACCACAGCGGCGAACCAGGAGCCCGAATTCTTCCTCTCCAGTCTTGTCGGTTTCAAGGACCACCTTCCCACGGTGATGTCATTCCGTCAGTCACACCGTGACTCCAACCCGATAGGCCTGGGAGCATGGGTGGCCGAGAATGTCACATTGGGAAAAGATTCCATAGATGGGAGGGGTCCTGGAGAAAAGGATCGCTGTGGATTAGAGCCAAGGAAAGGGTTGCGCATACCACCTCCCACCACCGTAAAATACTACCGAGAAGCCCAGAGGAGCAGGTGCCAGTCGCCAGCAGCAGTTGCATTGAATGGAACCACAGACGCCATGCCATGGGATATGGAAGGACCGTTCATAGTGTACTTCGTGGTAACAACGATGGCGTAACGTCTCGAATGTGTAGAGGTACTCGAGATGAGAAGGCGAAGGGGGGAGGGTGAAGTTAGGGCGTGATCGTTTTCTCGGAAATCGACCTGGAAATAGGCTTTCGGAAATGAGATTTCCGCAGGGCCAGCTGGCCTATTCGGAAATGGATTTTAGCGGCAAATTCCGTTCAATTATAGGTCTGCTAGATCGTGGCCAAGACCATTTCCGAAGGCATTTCCAGAACCTATTCGAATACTCAAGAAATCCAGATTTTCAGATTTCTAGTATTAAGCACGTAAATCGACTAGATTATTACGTAAATAAATATTGACTAGTATTTATTATCGTAAAATCGTACCTTTCTCCCCAATTACGCACACCCTTCTTATATTCTTTTACAACGAAGTTAAACCTCTTTTTTTACCTTAAAATCTACCCTTCCAATTCGTTTAGTAATAATGGCCGAATCCCAAAATAATAATAATAACTCCCAACTAAGGGATTCCCAATTACTATCCTAGCCCAGCCAATATTACCTCCCTTCTACTCAACCAGCCCCCTCTTTACTTACTCTATCAATTTTTACTATTATTTCCCAATCTAAATCCTAATCCCAATCCTCTCAACGGGTTAACGTAAGGAAGGGTAAAATTAAGAAGAAAAGTTAGGTATAGAAAAATAAATAGGAGATTGCCTTATTAACCCTACTAAAAAGCGCCGTCGACTAAGGCTTTACTTCCTAAAACGGGTATAAAGAGTAAATATATAATAATATTATCGACGAAATAATAAAGTAATTTACTAATAGCCCTAATATCGACTAAATATATAATAAAATTAATTACTTTTATTATAAATAGCGTACTTAGGTCTAACTTAAGAACGTATATATATTTAAGTTCGGATTTAATCCTAAAATTAGTACTATTACTACAACCGACGACGTTTAAAATATTATTATCGAAGTAAATATTAACCGGCATTAATAAATAGTAAATAGGGACGAACAACTAACTAGAGGTTTAAAAGCATATAAAAATATTACCTAATTCAGAAATAAGGGTTTAACCTACTATAAACTTATAGAAGAAGCTTTCGTAGGTGACTAAGGTACTACGGGCAAATATATTAAAACCCTAGGCGCGTTACTAAACGCTAGAGAAATAATAGTTGCTCTACCTCTTAATCTCCTTATTTTTAATTTTAAGGACGATAAGGATCTACTAATCCTAATTTATATTCGTAATAAGAATAAGAGGAAAGTTCCTACTACCGACTTTAATCCTAAGAAGAAAAAGAGGAAGAGTACGGGTAATATTATCGTCGAAAGTATTTGTATTCTTACTAAAGCTATATAGGATAATAGCCCTACCCCTATCGCGCCTACGGCTAATATATAGTTCGATTGCACTCTTAGACTATTTTACAATTATTGGGAGGATAAAGTCGAAGAGGAAGTTGCGGAATATACGTTTCGTAAATAAGAGGAATCGGATATAAAGGCGAAATAGTTTATAAGTTTATCCGATAATAAAAGGAGGGTATACTTTCGTAAGATTAAGAAAAAAATTAATATTAAAGAATTAAATAGGAAAATAAAAGCGAAAAGGTTAAGGTTATTATACGAAAGGGAGATTAATAGAGTTAGAAATATCCCTATCGACCCTATACTATAATTTAACTTAATATTATATTTAGACTTCTAAAATTATAGCGCTATTAATAATATAATTTATAAAGTAAGCGGGGGATTTGTAGTAGGATATAGGGCGACCCCAGATTTTCATATCTTATTTTTCTTATATATTTTTTTAATACCGAAATTAAATTACTAAAAAAAATCGTATATATATAAAAAAAATACCGTTGCGATCGCTAAATTAAACTGAATCAATACATTTAATCAACATTAAAATTACTTTAAATTTATAGGAAATATAAGTACGTAAAATAGTATTATAATTTTTATAAATAGGGATAGTAGGAAACTAAGACAACGCTAATATAATTTAATATATTAAATATATTCATTTAAAATCCAAAATATTTTATATACTTCTAATATTTATACTCGATTTCAAATACTCGATCTTTTATACTCTCTAAGAAATAAATCTAGCGATTTCAATTTATAGCCAAATAAATACAATTTTACTAAATTTACTCAATTTGAAGGGTAGTTTAGGTACTAGGTACTAGGTACTAAATTATATTATTTATTCGATAATTTTAATTTCGTAAATTAATTCTCCTCCTCTCCTTTCTTCTCTCTACTATTAAATTAAACCTCCTCAATTAAATTCTACCCTTTATATACTTCTATATCTCTCCCCTCTTTTTAAACTCTTTATAATAATTATTCTATATCCGCTTTATAATATAATTATAATATTAAATTATATATTTAAACGCGCCGCCGTTAAATTTAATATCTATAAAATTATTACTTTCTATAATATACCCTACGCTTACCTCCCCTCCTTATAATATAATATTCGAATTAATAATTAAACGTCCCTCTCTCTCTAATACCTTCGTAAAACTTATATCCTTATCTATTATAATATTATATTATTTATTAAAAAAGTTGTTATATTCGAATAATTAATTTAATACCCCTACTATTATAAAATAACCTTTACTTATATATTTATTATTAATTAGGGTACGCAACGATAAATTTTAAAGGTCCCTTTAAACCGCCCGATAGTCTTTTCGACGATAATTTAAATTATACTATAGCGGAAGTTATATAATTCTTAATATATAGCTAGTTTAAGCCCTACCTTTACGCTCTCTTATAAATAATACCGTATACTATAGTACGGCACGAGCAATCTCGAACTATAATTATACCCGGCATTAGTAAAATAAAACTAATTTTAGAGGATACGAAACCTATTACGACCCTTCTAAGTAAAAACGTTATTTAAAACCTTTATATTGTTAATAGAGCCCTCCCAATTAAGAAATATATATAATAACCAACTGCTAAAATCGTACGTAATAAGTACGTTAATCGAATAATTACCTTTATAATTACGCTACAGTTTCGCCTCGTCTAAATTAGGTCGTACTTCGAAATAAAATTTATCGAGCGCTCCCAATACTCTACGAAAGTAGGGAAAGAATTTCGGGTCCGCCTTAACCTTATAGAGTATACGAAGCTCTAGTAGTCGAATCTTATACCTAGTAAAGACTAATAATAAATCTAGAATATTATAAAACACCCTAATTTACTAATAAATTAATATTAGCTATATATTTTATATTTATACCGTCACTAACCTCGAAATAGTATCACTACTATAACTAAGCAAGTAGGCAGCGAGACGAAACGTTATACCTTATACAATTATAAAAATAAAGTACAACAATTTCTCTTATATAAATATATACTTCGTACCGTATAGAGCCCTATACTCCTCTAATTAAATTAATAAAGTATAAAATGTACGCTAACTTATACGTAATAATATTTTAAATCGATTTAAATACCTAATAAAAAACTCTTTCGTTATAAAGAACCTTCGCCACCTATATAAATTTATAAGTACCTAGGGTACCTATAAAATAAGGCGGCTTATTAAAAAGATTAGTACAGTTACTAGTATACGTTTATATATTAATCGCTATCGTCGCTATTGAACGAAGGCGTTATAATCTATAGTATTAATAGTATTAATAGTATTAAGGTCGCTATTAGACGTTACGTGCGTATAAAAAAGTGGAAATTTTGGATTTCCGGGTCGATTTCTAGAGATTTTTATAGCGGAAACTAGCCCAATTGATTTCAGAAAGAATTTAATTATTTAATTGGCTAGGATGTAAATGTGGGGACTGGGAATTCCAGGAGCCAGTTTTGGTGCGATTTCTAGGCGGAAATGTTCCAGTTCATTCCGAACGGATCCTGGAAATTCTGGCTTGGAAGGCTTCCGAGTGCCCATTTCCGAGAAAACGATCACGCCCTTACTCGAAAGAGAGACAACTGGGTGCTTGACTCCGTCTGTTGTGATGGAGTGAAGGCTCGGTCGTTTCATCCAGGCCCTGTTCTGTTCTTCCAAACAACAAAGTCCGGAGAGCGGGTCGGTAGAACCCGAAAAGGATCCAGTGCCATGGCACGAAAACCCCGACCGGTAATAGTACTAGGTAGTAGCCCCATGACTTTTGCGCGATATACTCGCCGGGCTTGGAATCGATTAATGAATTACTTGTACCTTTCGCCCGCTGTGTCTCTTGGCGCCAAGTCATCAGTCCACCCCGAGTCACTCCTCTTCAGTCTTTTCAACACAACTTCACGAAAAGTCACTGCATCCAAAAACCGACTTCACCAGTATATTCAGCGCGCCCAACAGGGGGCTTTTGGCTCGGGTTAGCCATATATCGGGTTGTGGTGAGATTGACGAAAAAGGTACCAGTGATTCATACATTACTGCCTGCTTTTGCTGATCCGGATGTTCGCTCCTCGCCCGGGGGTTGACCCTCGTCTCCTCGGTCCATCTCCCTCCTTTCTTTCCTTGCTCGCTCGGCGCAACTCTGACGAGACAGGACTGTGCAGGGCAGTGAATGGACGTTCCCTTGGGAAGAAAGACGACGGCAGTGACCAAAGTCAGTCTGCCCGTGGTCAGGAACGACCGAAAACCACGGCTAATCATGAGCATCAGGAAGCATGCCATTCGCCAAAAGGCCGCTCCAGCCTCCCGCTTCTTTCCTAGATCACTCCAGTTTACTCCACACTAATAAGAAACATGACAGCTGCATCCAGGCACAACCCTGCTGAGAAAGCCGCTTCCGCTTCGCACCTTCTTATTCTTCGCGCTTGGACGGGTGGATGGAAGGGGAGACCCGCAAAGTGGGAGTGGCAGGTACACGACCGTGACTTCAGTGCATAGAGCACATATCCTTGTTCTTTCCTTGTTTCCATTGTTTCCATTGTTTCGTCACTTGTGTCAGTGGTATGTATCGAAAGAAAAGACGTGCCTGTTTGTTGTTTGGCATCTGTGGATCTTGCCTTGGGATTTGCTCGTTTTGCCGGTATGATTTGAAGAACCCCTTAGAAGTGGTATATCTGGGAATGTCAGATATTGTATCGAGATGGCTTAGAAGCTGATAATAGAGAGGAGTCAGAGGAGTGATGTTGTCGTAGGTAGGCGGTTTCCATCGTCCGTATCTTAATAAGTATCGTACTTACGATACCTATAATACCATTGTTACCATACACCGCATCGCTATCTTACCACCATCCACCGCTTTCCATTCAAGCATCTTTTTGACAGCCGTGACTCGCAAGGGTCTTCCTGGGGCAGGGACGAGGGACGAGGAACGGAAACCTTTTGTGACCAGGGGAAGGTGCGGATGGACAGAGTTTGACTCGACGACCGACATTTTTGGGTGGCCATGATACTGTAGCAGTCCCCTCCTTCTCGGTGTGAAGTGGAATATGGGCGGGCGCTGTGGTCACTTCCTGACACCAGGCCAGTCAAGGGAAGTCAAACTTCACAACCCCAATCCTCTCCCAATTCCCGCACTCGACCACACACGGTTGCCCACCTCTCTGCTCCGCGCTTGTCGCCCAAGTTGCATGTTGCGGGTTGTGCATGACTCGTACGCCCGCCGAGCTCGCTCGCTTCCAGCTCTGGTGCTTCTTTTTTGTCGCATTCTCTGCCGTGGTTCCCCCCCAACCTTGGCTGTCACGTTCACCACCAGGCTGAGTCACGGGAGGGTAGAGGTATGCACAACATCAAGGCGTTCGCGTGGTGAGATTGCTGACTGCTGGGAGATCGTCGGGACCCTCACTTCGGTTTCCCCTGGCCTGCTCAGTTGCTGGTCAATTTGGGGGTTGTCATTTAGGACTTTGGGGTGTTGTCACTCGTCAGTCCGTCTGTCAATTCTGTGCACCGCCGTCGTGCCGTGGTGGAAGCACGGCTGACATCAAGCAATAGGTATGCTAGCGTGGTGGGCACTGGGGTAAGCGGAGACGTGGTAGCCTCGTGGGCACTGGGGTAGGCGGAGACGTGGTAGCCTGATTGGTATCTAGCTCGGCAACGTCGTTGGCTGGGTCCGTCAACATCGGCGACCTGCGCGTTGTTTAGGCGTTTTAGGACTGGCCGAACACTGGACAGAGGGAACGGGCCGGGGTTCCAAGACTGAGGTGAAGGCCCGGGGCGGCGCATGTTTCTTCTTCCGGGGGAGTCCAGGGATCCCTACTGTAAGTGCTGTTGCTGTCAGTGTCGAGCGCTCGAACACGTCGAGAGCGCCGGGGCCATTTGCTCCATCCCTTTGCCCTGGTCTCATGTCGCTCATGTCTCATCAGATAACCTTCCGAGTCCCTCGCCAAGGCCCTGTTCGAGACCTCGGCTGTCAGTGGAGAACCATGGCCCAAGCAGAGGCGCCATTTCGTCCTTCGGTCATTGGTTCCGTTCGTCTTCGGATTGCATCCATGGTTCACCGAACTGAGCCAGTCGCAACGACCGGTTAGCTGTCAGCTGCGGAAAGAACCGAGCTCGAGGAGACATCGACGCGACAACCAACAGGTACCGCGCAAAGAAAAATGGGAGAGGAAACAATGAGAGCATAAAAGGGAAACGACAGAGATTCATGTCCAACCAGTATGTCATTTCGCATCCCCACACGCCCACATGAGTGTGGAGGGAGATTTCGGGCCAGGACATCTGAAAACGGTTCACACTTCCGCACCTGAGCCCTGTTCATACCCACTGGTGCAGGAAATACTGACAGGGAGACAGGGTAGCACATTGGCTGCGTAAGGGTATCTTTGCAAGATCTTGGCGCCTGTCACTTGTCAAACATGACAGCCAGCAGACGCAATCAATCATCAGTGGGAGAACATGTCATCTCTTGCCTCTTGTGCCTCCCAATACCCATGTTCACACCCACTGAACAAACTATCAACCCGTTAGCTGTCTGTAACTTGCACCTATGAGTCGAGTATCAGCCAAGGTAACCTTGATTACGTCCCCGACGTCTACCAAGTCAAGTAATTTTTGCTTGGTATAGCTTCCTTCCCGCTAATATAACCTCTGCTGTAGGTACTGATCCGAATGCGACGGCATCCATCACAAAGGATAGCACCCCCATATTGGATGACGAATCCATAGTACGATTAACAACCCCCCTTCCCTGTATCATTATCGGTCAGAGGCACGTCAAGTGCCTTATTAGGGCAAGTAGCACGCAGTGGACTACTCGCAGGGTCGTAACGTCCCGCTCGCTAGGCCATGCGATGCTAGATATCCGCCTGTCGGTAGTAAGACGTATACCGGTACCAATACTAGTGCGTTCGTACGGAGCATCCCGTACTGTACCTGCTCGTACTGGTACGTATTACTACTCCCCGGGTATCATAACCTGACGTGTGAACTTTTCCGTCCCTGCGGTTACCGTCATCATCTTTTGTAGAAGCGAGACCCGTAACCCAGTTTCAGAAACAAGTCCAAAACATTATATCGCTGATATACCTACCTGAATCGGAATCACTTTAGTCAGAACGAAACGTATAAATGTCTGGTTGGAAACAATACACACACCGTCAAACATGTGGTTCACCCAATTGGGCTGCCTAGCGGAAAAGGCAACCAAATCAAGATCAAACAACAAAATAGCATGTTCGATAAACCTTTAACGTTACACCCTCAAGTTGTTTCAATCATAGTTTGGGCTTACACCTGGCTAGACTTTAGTCGATATTGAAGGTATACGGTCTACTATTGCTTGCCAGCTTGCGTTCGCATCAGGTCAAGCATCCTTTACCACTATGCCCACTCCTCCCATTATCACGTTAACGGTCATGGATTTTCTAGGTAGCATCCCCTAAGGATTGGAAACAACGGATTTATATATTCTTGTTTGACATGATAATAGGCCAAGGACAAGGTAAGCTTATAGGCTACGGCCGGGCAGTAGAGCACGACTAATACTGATTCGCATTCCAGCGCTCGTAGGTCAACGATCGTTGATCATCAACTATCGCCCCTTAACAATCTCCCTAATATTAAATCAAAATATAAAGCTAAGCCATTCTCAGTCTAGAAAAGCAGTTCGTCGTTCAGTACGGCATAACGTGAGTTACCATACTCTAGATAACAACCAGCCAGAAACCGAAAACTCACGCGCGCAACCATGGACATCGATCTGTTCTTACCATGTAGACCTAGACGCCGAAAATCTTTGGGAACAACTAAGGCGGACCTGGCACACGGGGAAAAGGGGGTGATGGGCAGGTTGTCAGTGAGCGAGTGTATACGGTGATTGCCGTGTCATTCCAACAAGGGATTGAACATCAACCCCCAGCCCGAGGCCGAGCCCAGAACGGGCAAAGCAATTTACGTTAAAAAGCTGATATGGAAAACTGCATGCAAGCCGTTGGCGCCTCACCGCAGGTATGTGAAAGAAGGCAGATATGGCAGATAGGCAAGCAAGGCAGGTCCAGATCTCCGAGTGTCCGACAGCACCGTTCGTGTGACTGACACATCAATGACAGACTGTCACGAAACGCTTTCCCTTTGGGACGCACAAGATTTCCAAATGGGGGCCAGTCCAGCCATCCTTCGACGACGAACACACAAAAGCTTCCATGGCTCGTCGGGGGGACAAGGCCTCTCACCTGTGTGCCTGTGTAGCATCGTATAATCTGCAAACCGACGTTGAACAAGCCAAGACAGCGAGAGCTGTTTGGGAACGGCTGAAACTCGAGAACGGTTCCTCCGACATGGAATCATCCCAACGGTTCTCTGCGCTTGGGACACAAAAGGGTGGACAGGACGGATCCTTGTGTGCACTTGAAGGGGAGAAATCGTCTGGTCAGGGTACGGGCTTGGCCCGTGGACTCCCAGAGTCCAAAATCTTGTATCGACCAGGAAGGCGGTCGCGGTTCATTCGTGTCAGGACGGAAGAGAGCGCCGCATGTCTCTTGTGTCACTTTTGCTCCAACTGATTGCTCTATGTTTAGTACACGCGGCTAACCGTTTTGTAACCAGGAAAGAAGAACGGAACGTCTTTGAAGACTGGACCTCGTCAGTTTCGCAACCAGGGAGTCAGTCGTACACCGTTCCAACAAGGCGATTTCTGCTCAGAAGCTACGTTTCTTTGTGGTACTTGCCCAGCATGGACCCGGTTCACTAAACTTGACAACGTGTGTCGACCGCAAATTTCAATTGGAACTCCGACAAGAAAATACTGTGTTCCCGCGACGTTGGGTCGCTCTGACATACAACACAGTATTTGCATGCGCCGTGCCCTCCGTCAGGGCTCCTGGAGGTTGGTTGGTCGGGTAATGTACTCGACTACGAAACGGAGCGTTTCAGTCTCCATACTCCGGATAGAGAGACTGTGTGTACACAGCACATATTCCCTCTCTGTTTGGTTGGCTGGATGCTTCACGTCCACTTGATATCATGTCATGATGGCGGCCTTGACAGCAGCACTCGATCCAGAAACCCCTGCAGCTTGGGGGTTTTCCTATGGCGATCTTCGGAAGCGGGATCGACCCACCTATTGTCATTGCCCTTTCCTCCTCCAGCATGGTTGACCTGTCTTCTGTTTCTGCCATTGGCATACCTCAACCAATGTCATTCTCATTTTCGTCCACTTTCCCTTTCACTCCTCGGCATGTTGGGAGGCGGCCACTTTTTAGGACCTACTTTGCGTGGGGGGCAACATTGGCAGCATGCCTTATTCCCGAACGGAAGCAACGAAAGGGCCTCCATTCAATCTCACCTCGCCTTCCAGCGTGGGGATGAAAATCTTCCGAAAAAAGCTGGTAGCTTTCTTGATGAATCGGATCACGGATCATTTTCCTTTCTCCCATTTGACCTCGCACGCATCACTAGCGGCAACGCCAACACATGGAATGACGGAAGGAACCAAGCAAGCAAAACCGTTGCTGAGCCTCCATGCAGAAACCAACCGTATCCCGATCCCGCGATCCCGCGATCCCACACACAGAAACATACATGCCTGACGGGCCTTCGGTGGGCGAACCATTTAGAACCTCTTTTCTGTATGTGTGGATGCCTGGCATATCCACCCCCCTTGCCTGTCACTGGGTACGCCATCGTGGGTATCGACAGATGCTTTACGGGTGTCTGCCGCTAAAGGGACTTCGTGTTTCCTTTTCACGAAAATGTACAAGGACGAATCCGGATGGATTTGCTTAGGGAGAAAGACATACCTCCGACATCTTGTGTGTGTGGCGCTGCTGTTTTCATGCTGTTTCTGGTGAAGCTATGGTGTCGGCCACTCGAAGCCTACAGTACAGGGTCAAGGAGGGTATTTCCGCAATGAGTTATCGAGCTAAGTGCTGTTTGTCGCCAGGCAGTTCATTCTCGATCGCGGTTTTGAGAACTGAGGCTTCCATGGCTGCTGTCTCCCTCGTTCGACTTCTCGACCGTATCGTTCGTGGCCATCATGAGTACGGAATCATGTATGCCACTGCAGGAACCCAGCTTGCCGCCGAGCTTTGGAGGCTGTGTGTTCACCGCCAATTCAGTGTGCTCATGGACGGATGACGTTTAGTGGGCAGCTGGGAGCGCTTCAACAAATGGCCGACAAAAGTCTTGCACAGTCTGGCTCGCATACGGGACCGGGTACAAGAAGTGCGTATACAAGGCATCGGAGATCTCCCGCATCATAGGCATGCTGACGATCGTGCGACGTGAAGGGGGTGTGCTGGCACGTCAAAGATGTGAATGTCAGATTCACAACAGCTCACCCGTCTTCTGGCAAAGCTGGAGAAGGGTTCTCGACGGACAAACGAAGGAAGCCTGCTACTGGTATTAGAGGTGGCGGCGGCGGCCACGAGCCTTGCTGTGTTACTGTCACCTTTCTCGCTGTCACTCCTGCAGTGTCAGCTTTCTGTGTATGTGTCCGGCGGACTACTTCTTGGTTGGTGAGAAGACGACAGCGAGGACCATGGCCAGTGGTGGTCCGGGCTGGCTGGGTTGTCTGTCTGCCTTGTTCCTCGATCTGATCCAATTTTTCCTGCGAGTGTCGTCTTCTTCGGAGATCTTTGACACTCACGGCTGCAGCAGACATCATGATAGGCCGATGGGACGAACAGAGGATACTCCCGCGCCAGTATAGAAGCGTCTCTTTGAGGAGATAAAGGGGCGGTCTCATTAAATCGGCTCGCATGCCAGTTCGATGGCTGGTATCGTTGCCGCGATCCTTCACGACGTCGCAAAGATGGGAAGCCCCAGCGACCATGCTGCCTTCTTCGTACAATATCCCGCCGTCTGATTTACGCCATTATGGTTCCTCAGGTATTACCGTGCTCAGCTCAGCGAAACAGAGAGCAAACACACATTCCAATTGAGTTCCGTCCCTAACCGGGGAATTAAGGTTGCTTGGCTTGTCGAACAGTGGGCGGGGGACGGGCAACTGTAAAGAGTCCCTGGAGGGTCATTCGGTTCCGAGACTGGTGAACCACCTCCGTTTTCCTTCTTGGCTGGATTGTCTCTTCTTCAACAACCTTTTCCGCACCCCGGCCCCGTGCATCCGTCCACCCGGGGGTTGCTTCATGGGTTTGTTACAGACATCCAGCGCCCTGGGGCCTGTTTTGGTTGGCCCATTTAGAGAGTTAGGACGTTGCCTATTGGATGAAATGAGGGCTAATTCGACGTTTTGGAGTTATCCCGCTGGCGACTGAGGAGCTTTAAGTCGTGATTATTCACACAAGATGAGGAAGAAATGTGTCCGTTTCCTTTTCAGGGGCCCCGAGGCGCCGAGATACGTTCTTAACGACAAATGCTCAATCATCTTTGGCACTCATCTCATTTAGGTACGTTTCAATCCATCACCCCCGACCTACCTGGTTCGTGTCGGTTCTTATGTAGCTTTAAGCATACCTGAAGGGGGTAATTTTGATTGAGGTTGGTCCCTACCTGAATGCTGGTAAGGTACGTAATTGCAATCTGGACGGAGCCCGCTCCAGATGCTACCTCACTTGCTTCAGGTCTAATTGCTGTTTGGCATTTGATAGCCAGGCAGGCTGAGAGGCCTGACAGTGCCCTGCCAAATTGTCGGAAACAGGTCCGGCTGGGCAAAGGCGAATGAAAATCGGATAGTGAGAAGAGAGTGATTCCTCATTTTTCTGGGATTTCCTGCAGCCTTGCGAGGAAAGTCAGGCCCGCCGCACCAGCGCACATTCCGGGGGTGAGAACGAAGGGGCCAGAAGAGGCACATCCATAGTCCATGGCACCTTCGCGTGTTATTCGACCTCGAACATTGGTGGAGGGCTGTAACCGCAATGTCAAAAGTAAAGTCACCAAAGGTTCGTTCGCCAAGAGACACCCGTATCCTGGTAGCAAACTTTCCCCGAGCCGGCGGCGACCGATGAAGTCCGATCGTCCCCTCCATCACCGAAGTCTCCTCATTTTCCGGTTGAGTGGACTGGAAGAATTACGAACGAGAACCACATCAGCTTAGGTCAATCAAGTTTCTGCCGTCGACGCCGTGATCAAGTACGCCGCCAGCGACGTTTGATTGAGTCTGCGGTGGCTGTCGGGTCTGCCGTGTGCCCAGATCCGTCAAGTGTTTGTCGTGATGGAATCAGCCAAACAGCGCCGGTCAGTACTATAAGAATATTCCAACGCATTTCTACCACGGGAAAGGGAAAACCCGGATACTCATCGACTTTTAAAATTGCGGGGGCTTGAGCTGGACTTCAACCCACGGGTTCTGGGTGATTATTAAGACGTTCATTCCACGGAATGCCGCTGCCATATAAAAGCTCGATAGACAAGTTGGACAGGGTGCGGGACGGCACGCCGGCGGCATCTCCCCTCGGCGATTCACGCGTGCACAGCATAGCCTTCCCGGCCGAAGCTGTGACGTGTTTGGCCTTTGGAAACCATTTCTCTCTCTGTAAATCTCGGTCTTGGGTCTGCGGGCGCCTGTATGATGAAGGGTATGAGACGCGGCAAGAATGTGTTATTGTTATCGGTGGGTGGACAGAGGCATGTTTCGGGGAAAGGAAGCTCCCACATATATCAAAAATGTCGGGGGCTTGCAGCGTTCATTCAGGGTTTTTTTTAAGTTGTAGGAGTTGCATCAACCGTCCACGCCGTATCATAGGTACCTAATCCATCATACATATAGGTGACCGGGTAAGGTAGTGTCGGGTGGCAGCAACGGTCGTTGACATGTGAGGGGAAAGGTCAAGATGCAATTTGCTGCTTGGGAGACCGGGACGTGGGTACCTAGGTAGACTTGGTACGTACCGACCCAGATACCTTAATGTACATAGGTACCACTGTACCTTGGGCCGTGCTCGCTTGCCCCTTGTCCGGTAGGTGCATGCACCGGCGTTGACATCTCAGCCAAACCATGCGCGCCATGATACGTAATTACTTGTATTACGACACCCTGGCAAGACAGTACGAACACGTTACGATACCATACCATAAGTTTTCCACATCGCACTTGAGCGAGAAGGAGAGAGGTTGCGTGATGCCGAGGCGATAGTGTTGGGGCCCTGTCCATGTCGTCCGTCTATTGTCCACAAAACCATCCCCGGCTTTCACCTTTTTTTTTTTCTCCTTCGTTCGTTATGAGCCGTGGGTTCGACATGCCGGGGGACTCCTGACAACGGGCCTACTGGGCGCCTTCCGTCCAGAAATACATACTACATACGAAGACCATTGCAGCCGCCTCCATTTCTCGAAAAGACGCAACATCCGTGGTAACCACCAAAGAGAGCCTTAGTAGGAAATCGCAGGACACCACTCCCGAATAACACATCAAAGGCAACAGAGACACAACTTCCCTTGCAATCCAGAGGCGTCCTGCAACAAGTGGTGCATCCAACATATCTGCACATAATCTCGGACAACACCTTTAAATCAGCAGAGGCCGCGTCTTCCAGCTTCGAGACGTACGTTCTAATATCTACGCCGTCCGAACTCGACATATCAGCACCAGCACACACACTCACACACATATTAACAACTCCGAATGTCTTCTGGTTTATTCTGCATTTTCGTGTCATTCAGATACTTGAAATTCCGACGCAGTTGATGCGGTGACAACTATCAACCAATATCCAGCTTCTTCTTTTTTCCATCTTATAAAATACCCATACCCGGCAGCAAAACCTGGGCCCTTTTCCTCCATTCCTCATCGCTTTTCACTCTGCCATATTGTCCTACAAGTACACTTGGATCCGCTCTTCGATCAACATCAAAGACCAAAGGTAATGTGTTCTGACAACAACGGCCAAGATAAATAAAGCTGACAACCCGAGTGTTAGCACACGCCGGCTTCTTTGCCACTTGTCGTCCGTCACTCACAGAGAACACGGCATTTCTTACTTCAGACAAGATGGCAACATCATTCTTTCATCCACCGCACCACCAGGCCCAGAACATGCATGGCTTGAACATGAGTAGTTCACAGAGCGACCCGCGGTCGCTTCCGTCTCCCGGTTCGGCACTGCCGCCCATCCGGTCCGTTATTCCGGATTTTGATAATCTGGACCGCCGGCAATCTCAGGCACACAAGGAGAGCATCGATGGTGGAAACTCCCACGGATACACCACGGATGGTCTGCCAACCACGGGCTCCAGCTCCAGCATCAGCATCTTGGCGCAACATAGTCATGGCCACCAAGAGCCCAGATCACGAACCTACCCCAGTGGCCCGCTTCCTCGTCCGCCTCTTCCGGACGCTTTTGCTCAATATAACGGTCATCATCAACACGGCGAGCCACAGCGTGGCTACACTCAGTATGGTCAACACCAGCCCGTACACCGCCAGGATACCTACCCTCCTCACGGGTATCCCCAAGATTCATACTACTCCCTACCGGAACACCGTCATGGGGTCTACCCTCAACCCGGACCCCAGCAGAACCACTACGAGCAGCGTGCCCGCAGCGAGCGCGCGCGCTATCCTCATCCATGGGGGAGCCAATCTGATTCTGCGGTAAGCCCTCGGGGCGGCGATGGGGGCAAGAATAAGCGACGTGGCAATCTTCCCAAGGAGGTGACGGAGAAGTTGTACGCTTGGTTGTACGGTCATCTAAATCATCCTTATCCGACCGAGGATGAGAAACAAAAGATGATGAGAGAGACCAATATGCAGATGAGTAAGTTACAATCCGAGAGCAAGTTGTCTACCTACCTCTTTACTAACCCTGTTTTTCCTTTTCAGATCAAATTTCGAACTGGTTCATCAACGCCCGTCGCCGCAAAGTTCCGCTCCTCATCGAACAGGCAAAGGCCGAGACCGAGGCCGCGAAGCATTATCGTCCCAACTCATCACCCATCGCCCGCCGAACTCGACCAGTTTCGGTTTCCCATACGAGACACTATAGCCGCTCGGGCCCAGGCCGTGGCGTGCCCAGCCGCCGCAGCCGCAGCGCCAGTGCTGAGCCGTCGATCAGCAACCTTCTCAACAATCCGGAATCCGAAGGGGACGTCCGACCACCGCAGTATGCGGCTCCCATGAGCGACAGCGGCGTGCTTGATTACAGCAGCCGCGAGAGCTCTGAGTCGTATGAGATGGATCCTCGTTATCAGAGCTACGGGCATGGGCATGGGCATGGGCACCACGCAAGCATTTAAACCTTGCGGAGCCATCTCAGCCAATTTCCTGTGAGCTGTATCATCTCCCCTTGTGCATGTTTGACGGGATGGAGGAGTTTGGGGTAGCATTGGCAGCATGGGAAACGGGCATTTGGTTATTTGTTTTCTTTTTGTTCTTCTTTTTGGCCATCCCACTCCGGGGTGGCATTTTTGGGTGGCAGGGAGGGTATACCCTAGGGTCATTCACACAGCATATTTGGCATTCTGGTTTGGATAGATATCCATCAGCGCAAGGAAGCGAGCGGCGCCCCCGTCTCCGACATTTGCTCGATGGCGTTTCAACACTGGCGAGAGCCGCCATGGTAAAGACCTGAGCAAACATATAAATACAGAGGATGGAGCGGGTTGCCAAAGCTACTAGTCTTAGGTCCTTCTACACGTACTTGCTACAAAGCATCAAGCAACAAATTCTTTTTTACAACATCGGGGTTAATCCGCTCCGTTCATGTGTGATTCTTTCATCAATGCCAAGTTACCACTCCATTTTCTCATCCTCGACGAGCCGACACTTCACAAAACAGGAGTCAAGCAGGCAGACAGACAGGTAGGTCGTCAGGTAGTACAAGCCCCATTGTTTTCGAACCCATAAACTCACTGTATACAAAAAAAGTCGAGTCAAGAATTACCCGTATCAGTAGGTAGTTCTAGTTAACTAGTATACAAGGCTAACTAGCTGTAGCGATAAAAGAATAAAAACAAAAGTGAAGGACATCTGCTAGTCCCTACCCTACTACATGGGCCATGGGCCTGGGATTTGTTACCGTCACCAGCGTTGATGTAAGACATCTTTCAAGGACCAAGTCCCCACCCAGGCCACCCCAGATGTCGGACGTCAAGACATGCATTAAGGGGAGTATTCGGGCCTTGGGGGTACAAAAGCGCCAAACTGAGCAAGGATCTGTATCTAAGGGGTGTGTGTGTATGTGTACGAGTGTGGGCGGCTGGGTTGGAGTATGAAGATTGTCTGAATGGTTTGCGGGTTTGTGGGTTGGAATTCATGGATGATGGGTAGATGCATCGAAACCGGACACGTCGAGCCTTGCACAGATTCCATCCATGTCTACCATCGGAAACTGGTGCTTCAGTTTAGTATGTAGTTTGGATACCAAACCCATGCCTATTGCCCCCATGGCGGGGAGTTCGTTGATGCTTGCCCAGTTTGTGGTTCTTTCTTGTGTTTGATAGTCCGAGGGAAGCTGCTACGGACAGTTGGACACCACCCTGATGACGACTTGGGCAAATATGCCATGCTAACCGGGCAGGACTGCTTTGGACGCCTCATTTGGAAAGAAAAAATACCTGGGTGTGCTTAAGCTCCCAAATTCCGAAACGGAACGCACCTGCCATACCCTACCTCTCGTACAGGGCCAGCCGTTCTTTCCACTTGTCCCCTAGCGGCTCTCTCGAAGCCACATCAATCTTCCTCATCCCCTCACAGCCAATCCAGAAGCTCAAGCCCAAAGCCTCCTTCGGTGATTCCCTTTGCCAATGATTATTCACACGTTTTGTCTTCACCCTAATGCAGATTCTCATCTACAATGCAAATCTTCGGGTCCGTACCCCGGCGATGCACGCGCTTGATTCCTGGATGAATGTGGCGAGCTCCGTCACGGTTTAGGGTTTGTTCCCTCCTTCAGAACAGGCCAACTTTCTTCCATATTCATCAGGATTGGTGCACCCCTTCCCCCAGCCTCGCTGACGAGCACCGACAAAGCCACATGAGTGGTTCCTTGATGGATTATTTTTTCAACACTTCATCACCTCCAAAAAGAAGAAACCAATGTCGTACGTACAGAACTTCGAAAGTGCGTGTCGGTGAGGCGACCGCCACCTCAATGACGCCCCGTCATGTTACCTATGTTTTGTTCTCATCCCCGCCTTCACCAGACAATGCCTCTCTGTCAATTCCTTGCCCCTATCCCTCATCCAACCAGATATCGTCAACTCGCCAGCATATGTCGGTATGCCGGCCCCGTACACGACATGATACCCTACATTAACCATGCCCCCTCCTCCTCCCCCACCTCTACCTCCTGCTTCTTTACCATCAAGGTTTCTTCAAAGAGGCTGGCCTTGAAAGGGGTATCCATGCCAGATTGGCATGTCTGGCTGGCTGGTTGGTAACACACACACCCACACACATATGTTGACACAACGAGACAGACGGACAGACAGGACAGACAGGCCATCCACGGTATGCCAACAATTGCCCATCATGCCAGCCGGGCTGCTGGAGCACAGGAGCAGATCCGAACATGCAGGACGATAAAGGCATACGAGACACGAAATAGATTAAAAATTGCGAAGCCATGAAGACAGCAGGCCAGCAGGCCCTTGAGGAAACGCAGCACGGCAAGCACAAGACGCATGTTATGTGCCCAACAAGAGAGGCGGTCAAGGAACCGGAAGGTTTTTGTGAGTACCCGAAGCGAACCAACGAGTGAGTGACTGGAAGAGGGATCACTGCGGCATCTCACACATAGCGACAGCCGACATGAATGCATTGTCCATTTGTCGGCCCCACCAGCCCGATACAGATGCCCAGGCAGGTCCCTCTCACAAGCAGCAGAAAACACAAAAACAAAGGAGAGGAAAGGGCACGAAGCACCAAGAAAGCACGCCGAGACTTGCGATATGGTTCACAGGTACCTCTTCTGCCCCCGCTTTTCTCAGCCATTCTGACAATTGCAGGCTTCACAGCTTGCGTTTTTGTCGTCGACACATTCCTCCCGTGCCGCCTGCTCTGCATTTGAACCTCTCGTAATGTCGATACAGTACAGGTCAGATTACCATACCAGAAGCCTTGTGCTGCCACTCAAGACAGAAAAGACAGGGCAGGGCAAGTCAAGTCAAGCGAATCTCGGGAATTCTCTGTCAGTCAATGTTTGGGATCTTGTAAGAGTCGAGAGCTGACTAACCTGATCTGACTTGACAGACTGACAAGTTGCGGTCAATAGCCTGCCTGTCTGCCTGCCCTGCCTGAGCTGCCTCGCCGGCACAATCTGACAGTTATCTTGGACAGACGTATCTTGTGACACCTGCCTGCTTGTTTCTCACACATTGTCTAGGCAGTAAATCAAGCATAGAGGGGCGGGGGAGAGACATCAAAAAAGGCTGTAAGTGGATGGGTGATTCGGATTTGACGGATGAGAATGTTGTTGCTTACCCAGCCCAGCCCACACCTCATACCTCAGACAGACCCAGACGAGACACCGAGGACGATGTAAGAAGACTGGAAGGCAACCCTGGCCAAGGCTAGCCCAAGCCCTAACAACGAAGGGCTTTCAGCATGGATCAATGTCTCAGTTTCTTTCGTTTCCCTCCAAGCGCCGCCCCGGGTGAGGCCAGAGGAAAGAGAGAGAGAGAGAGATGAATCCCGAAACCCAGCCTAACAAACTCCAGTCCGCGTGTGGGCAGTCACCACCCCTGACTTTCTCTCCCCGCGCCTCGCTGCTGCTGCCCGCAACTGCCACCATCAGCATGATGACAGAACAAGCGGTCTGTCAAAGATCGGGAACCGCTTGTTTCACTGGCATATGGCCGAAAATGGATCATCCTAGTATCGTTTCTGCCGAGACGAGTATGCGCCCGGGACAGACAGACAGACAGCTTTGTTGGAGATCTGTGCTACTAGACGATCGGATGGGTGACAGCAGCGTCAGGAGCGGCATTAGCAGCAGCAGTGATGGTGGCACTAGTGGTGGCAGCAGCAAGATTGTCGTGTCGTGTAGTGCCGTGCTGTATGTCTCTGGTGTTGTAACCCCCAAGCCCAAGAGTATGTTTCGTTTTTGGTCTTTGGAATTGTGGCCCGGCCCAACTGGCAGACGGCCTGTTATGGACTGTTCTGTCCTGCTGCGTCAGGGTATCACAAGGAATGGAGTGGCAAGATCTCGCGCAAGCAAATCGAAAACTTTTAGGAGTGTACTGCGTTGAGATTGCCTGAGAGAAGGAAAGAAGCATGACGCTTGTCTCGCTTGACGACAGAGGAGGGACTCAAGCCAATCAGGCGCGCGGCAAGTGTGTCAGAGATCTCGGAGCCGGGAGTTGCGGACTAGATCTCTCCGGAACGTCTCTGGGGAGAGAAGGAACATATCCGCACACGCGGTGTTCGGACAAGAGTTTGAGGCAAGCGGTACCCAAACCCAAGTCTCCGTCCTATAAGCTTTCATTGTGAAAACCCCGGTAGCCCTGCTTCCCCAATGCCGTGTTGGTGGTTGTGCAGTGACAGTCCCGGCATTCTTACGCAGATCAGCTGTCTGCTACTGCTTTATCATGGACCACGTCCATGTCCACGCCCACGCCCCACGGTAGAGGTAGGCATTGGGCTCTGGTGCAACAACAATCGTTCGCCTTCTTCCCATTCTCTGCGCCGCTTCTCCTCAGACAAAGACAAAGAGAATCATCAACTAGGATCCTCGTGGTAAAAACGACACTGATACAACCCGACCTGTCAACAGCCGCTTGGCAAGACTGCGGGTGTTGCGGGTTGCGGGAACTTCCTCTCCAACTAGAACAATGTCGTCGGGAACTCACACGGCGGCGAAACCTTCCTTCCTTGGGTGAGCACACCGCTAATTCTGCCGCCGGGTGGCCTTCTTTTTGTCCCAACCCGATAGCCCCCCAAAAAGAAAGTGAGATGAAGTAAGCCTGGGAGGTGGAAGAAGAATGTCTTGTGTAACTCGACCCGCCAGTGGCCGTCTGTCTGTCTTGGTTGGATCTTGTTCTTGTTGGTAGAAGGATTTGCGTATTGCTCCGGACGTCTGGGGTTCCAATTCCGTGACTTCATATGGTGATGTCGTCCTTTGGCTTTTGCTCCAAACGCACTCAGTAGAGGTAGTGGTCACCGTGGTAGGTTATGGGAGTTGCAGACTGCCTGCGGCCACGGCCAGATGGATGCGAAAGCCGCAATGCTGTGGACGGCCCTACCACTGGGCAGTATTGACGGGCGCGTGGGACACATACCTCTACTTTGCCACGCGCCAACAGGTCAAGTATATGCTGCTACGCAGGGTGAGGACCGTTTGCTAGATGGTTCTCGTCGATGACAGATTCGAGTGGTAATGGCCCATAATTGTAAGGCAAGAAAGGAAAGGAAAAGTTTGGTTCAGTAACTTTCAGGTTTGATGGTATGTTTCAAAACTGTCCGGAAAGAGTCAGGAATTGGAGGTTGTTTGAAGCTGGTCGTCGCAAGTTAATGATGCGTTCAAGCAGGCATTCCAATCGCGTGCATAGGGAACATTCCTGTACAAATACTGGAAACGGCGCCACAAGAAACAAATGCCCAGCCCGACTAAGGCAGCACGCGGAGTGGAGCGCACCATCCGCTAGCTATAACCTTTAGCATAAGCCTATTCTGACAATAAGATCCGGTATAGTGTAACGGTTAACATATCGCGTTTTCACCGCGAAGCTCGGGGTTCGATTCCCCGTACCGGAGTTTCTTTTTTCGCTTTTTGTTAACAACCTTGGTCATCTATCATTCATCCATCGCGATGTATGTATCTCCGGACTTCTTTCATTTGCCTTTCTTTCTTTTGTATCTTTTCTTGCCGTTGAGCCACATTAGAATCGCATCATGTCTTTTAAACTTACAAATTTTGGTTGACACATGTGTGGCGGGCCTACTACCTGTATCACTTCGATTTCTGCAGTCGGCAAGACATGTCAGGAGTCTCCCTTCTCTCCCTTAACGCTCACACAATCTTCAGATACCAAGATGTTCTAGTCTTCCCAGAAGTACCCAGTCATCTTGGGGTTTTGACCAGCAGCAGATTGACAGCCCTGACTGAACTAGTGACGGTGGTTTCAAAGATAAAAATGTCGAAACGTCGATGCTGACGTTAGTGAGCAAAGTATGAAACCCATGGTCATGTAGTAGTAACGGAAGTTTGTGTAGGCATTACCTAGATCGATGGCACATTGGGACATTGCAATGAACAACCGACAACGTTCAACAAACCTAATTACGCCATTGTCGTGACCATTTTACCACGAAGAACTACCTCTAAAATATACAAATCGACGCCAACGGTGTCATAATGCAAGCAAACGTCAAACATCTCTTTTCCCCTAAACTCCCTTCTAAGCATTCTCCAAATTGTCTTCGCACTGCAACCCGCTCGGCCTTTTATTCTTCATCATCAGCCATAACGGCATCAGCCTTGGCCGGAGAAGCTGCAGGCGAGCCAGCCGCCTCCTTCGCTTCTTCTTCCTTGTCACCACCGTCTTCCGCATCCGCCTCAGCAGCCGCTCCACCCTCATCCTCATCCTCGTCATCATCATCGTCCAGAATCCTGCCTCTCCTTGATCGCTTGTTCTGGCGTCTTGTGGAGACAGTGGCTTCCTCCTCCTCATCGTCACCACCGGCATCAGCCCTGGAGTCATCGACGTCCATCCGATCAACACTCTCCTCTGACCGGCTCCTGCCCCTCCTGGATTGCTCATCCTCATCGTCATCGTACTCCCGACCACTACGGGGCGAGTGGCTGCGCTTCTGCTTCTTCTCGAGGGCCCTCTCAGCCCTCTCGAGAGCATCCATCTCCATGCCAGGTTCGTCGCTCTCGTCGCTGTCGACCACGATCTCGGCACTCTTGTACTTGCCAGTAGGTTCGGCCTTCCTGCTAGTAAGCCTCTGCTTCTTCTTGGGTGGCCTGCTCTTCCTGCCGCCCTCTTCGGCATCCGAGCCCGAGGCGTCACTGTCGTCATCGTCTCTGTCCCTGCGGGTCGTCTTCTTCTTCTTCTGAGCACGGCCCTTCCGCTCGCGCTTCTCCTCGCCACCTCTCTCACGCTTGGCAGGCGTGCTGCTGGCCTTCTTCATCTTTTGTCTCTTGATCTTCTCACCGGTCTCGCTGTCGGTGGTCATCTCGGCCTCCTGACGCTGTCGGTCTTCCTCGAGTCTCTGCTCCGCTAGCTTGCGGTCGCGGGCGGCGATCTCCTCTCTCTCGCGCTTGATCTTCTCTTGGCGCTCGCGCTCCTCTTCCTCCTTCCTGCGTATCTCTTCCTCCTTCTTCTTGAGCGCAGTTTGTCTCTGCTCAAGTGCAAGCTGGAGCTTCTCCTTGTTCTTGGACTCGTACTCCCGCTGGGAGGCGAGAGCACGCTCGAGTTGTTTGCGCTGAGTGTTGCGAGCCATGTTGGCACGCTGCTCGATATCGTGCTTGGGATAAGGTGGGTGGTCCGAGGCGGCAATCTCGTCGAGGGCGGTAATAGCGGACTCAAGACCGGACGCAGCTTCCTCGAGTTGGGTGGAGGTACGCTGATGTTCAGGCAAACCGTTGATAAACGAGGCGAGTTGGATTTGTACAAAAGCGACATTGAACTTGAAGTGTACCTGTTCAGGGGCAACTTCTAGGGTCTGAGAAGAGCGTTAGTCACTGCCATCAACTTGCGTGATCAAATCAACGTACCTTCTGGGCATACTCCAAGGCTGTTTTATAAGCGTCCAAGTTACGCTCAGCGCGCCCCCTATTCAGCCACGTACGGCCAAGGCATGAGAGAATATTGGCATCCTTTGCCTTACCCTCCTTGCCGAGCGCGATCTCGTAGCTTTCGATAGCCTTCGTGAACTGCTTCAACTCGGCGTAAATGTGGCCCAAGTTGACAAAGACGTGGACGTCCTTGATGGTCTCGCGAACCTTGATAAAGATCTGCAATGCCCCCTTGTAATCCTTCTTGTCCTCCACAAGTGCAATGGCGATTCCCTGAGCCGCATATGCATTCTTCGGATCCAATTGGAGCGCCTTGTCGAAGAATTCAACAGCACGGCTGTAGGCAGCACTCCGCTTCTGCCTGTCTGCCTCTGTCTCGCGACGCATCTCCCTAGCAGAAATAAGGTGCAGATTTCCCATGCCAACAAGAGCATAGCGGTCATGCTTATCATAGTTCTGCAGGGTGTGCTTGTAATGGCGTTGCTCTGGATCCTCAGCGATGTTGCTAGGTCGCTTCCTGGAGCTAAGCTTGCCGAGAAACCAGCCATACAAAGCACGAACCTCGAGGTCGGAAGAGTTCTCTTGGTACAGCTTGGCAACTGCATCAGGGCCCTCCTTGGTGCCGGGGTTATTCCGAAGCTTGATGTAGGCCAGCCTGGTGCGGGCATCAACGTAGTCATCATGGCGTTTCAACAAGCCCTCGTACACCTCAACGGCTTTTTCAGACATGCCACGAGCCTCGTAACTACGGCCAAGATTAAAGCTGATGGTGGTGACCAAGGCGTCGGTGTCAGTGTCGTCGTTCCTCTCGCCAATTCTAATGCAGGAGCTGAGCGCGGCCTCAAAAAGTTCGCTCGCAAGCTCGTGCTTTTCTTCTTGGTAGTAGAAGCAGCCGATGTTGTTCAGCAACTGCGGTGGGAGGAACCTCCGGAGCGCAGCCTTGATCGCGGCTTCGCCCTCAACTTCATCCGGGCGCTCTGAATGGGGAACTTGGTCAAGCTCCAGCTGCTCGACTTGCTGAAGGCACTGGAGGGCCTTGTCAGGGTTCTCGGTCTCATAGAGACGGGCTAGGTTAAGAAGCACAGCGGCATCAGGCGCGAGGCTTTTCTTAGGATCCTTCCACGCCGAACGGACGCTCTCCAGCAGGCCAATGGCCTTCTTTGCCTCGGCGGACTTGTCCTCCTTGACCGAAGCAAACTGGTTGGCGAAAACCTCCTCGGCATACAAGTTGCCGAGCAGAATCATGGCTTCATAATTCTTGGACTGCTGAATCATCTTCTCGAGGCGAAGTTTCGCCTCACCCAGATCGTTCTTGATGACGGACAGCTGCGCCGCACCAAACTTGGCCGGCAAGTAGCCGCGCTCAGTGCCACCTCGGGCATCATCCGCACGACGGTAGTAATCTGCGGCACGCTCGAGGTTATTGGCGTAATGTTCCTTGCGCGCGAGCAGGTACCAGCCATCGCTCGCAATGGCGTTGACGTCAGTAAACTGGATGGCCTTGTGGGCAAGAGCTTCCACATGATCAAACTGCTTCCGCGAAAGGAAATAGCTGGCAAATGTGGCGCATGTGAGGGGAAGATCTTTGTCAAGCTTGTAGGACTTCTGTGTGTACTCGGTCATAGCCTTCTTGTATAGCTTAATGAATTCCGGGCTGTTGATGGGGACGTGTCCGCTCGCGTCGAGGTAATAAAGACCCAGCAGGATGTTGCCGACCTTGGACTCGGCGTTGATCTCGAGAGCTCGTTCCCAGGCGATTCTGGCGTCATCCTTGTATCCTAATTGCCAGAAGCAGCAGCCAATGCCAATTCGCGGATCGGGGTCGACGAGATCTGGGGCTCTGGCAAGGGCATCCTGATAGGCAGCCAAGGCGTCGGCATACCTGCCTAGCGAGAAGAGTGCGCGGGCCTTGCCCATGACGGCAAGCATGTTCTTGCCGCTGGAAACTCGGAGGGCGTCGTCGAAAGATTTAAGGGCGGCGCGCAGGGTCTCGGTCTTTTCGGGGTCGACGGCTCCGGGAGCCTTTGATGGTGGCTGGAGGGACGCCCTCAGTAGCTGGAGGACACCACGGGCCAGGAAGAGTGGAGGGAAAGCTGGGTTGATGCGCGAAGCTTCATTGAGGCTCTGAGTGGCGAGCTGGAGGTAGTATTCCTTGGTCTTTGCTTCGGAAACAAGGGCGCCCTCGGGGGCTACTCTGGGTGCTTCCCTGCTCTTCCACAAATACATCCAACAGAGAGCTGTGACGATGCTGAGCTTCTCTCTGGGGTTGTTGGCTTGCATGGCATTAGCTCCTTTAATTAGCATCTCGATGGCAAAGTCGATCTTTTTCTGCTTCGCGTAGGCGAGGGAGACTGTCATCCAGTATGTCCGGGCGGCGCCTTCCATCTCGAAGAGGGTGCAGAGCTCGGTCGGGTCATCGGCGAGGACCTCGAGGTCGATTTCGACAGCTTCGTCATCTTGGTCTTGGACAGGAATGTCGATGGTCGAGGGGATGTCGGTGAAGCGCTTGCTCTTGGGGAAGCCGTTGGAGCATCCTACGGACGAAGCAGGAGAGACGCCACGGCCGTTGGCGGCAGCGCCATTGAGGGCAGCTGCGGCCATTGTGAATTACTGGTGAGAACTTGTTGGTGCCGCACAGTTTGGGGATATTATAGACGGACGGAGGCGCGGGGGAGGATAGCGAGTCGAAGAAGTCTTCCCGTTCGCATTCGAGCCCGGGTTTGCCAATCGACAGTCTTGGGACTTGAACGGGGTAAAGTCGTATATGTAATTGGATGCTCAAAATATGATGGCTGTTGGCGATAGTTTAGGAGGGGTACAGTGCGCTCCTGTGCAGGCGACAAGTCGGAGAAAGAAAAGCAAAAGAGAAAAAGGAAAGGTAGCAAAAAGTTCGCAGCTACGCGTTTGTATGGACGGGGGAATGCCGTGTTTTTCTGGGCTCGTGGTTCTGAGAATCCCCGTGAGTCGATGTGTCGGGATGGTTCGTCTTGGGAAATGGGTGATGGAAGCTGAGATGGGACTCGGGAAGAGATGCACGTCGCGTTGTGTCGCTGAAGTGGAACGAAGTCGAGAACCGGATCCCGCTGGTTGTCAATCAGATGCGTCCAGGTCCCCGGCGGAAAGACCCACACCGTGCTGTCGCGGCAGGCAAGCCTACAACTAGGCCATCCAGTTTGCCGGCCAGTTCTCCAAACCTTGACCCACCGATGAGCTTTAGTGGAGGTTCTATGCAAGTATCAAGTTCAGGCTGCCACCAACTTCTGGAAATCACAGCCAGACTGGCCACTGACACCAATGAGATTCAGTTGCTGGATGTGTAGGCTCATAGTCCAATTCGATGAGGCTGAAGACTACTTCCGTACTACAAGGATCTCGTGCACGTCCACTCTTGCAACCTTGCCCCTGACCAACAACTTTGGTCAAGAGTGGAAACAAACAACATCCGCCAAGACAAGCTTCGCCAACAAGGACAGCCTGAACAACTGAACTGGGTGCTCTTAGGCATCACCAACGAAGAGCTGCCAAAAATCCCCCTGCTAAACCGTCACCGGAGACACTGTATCCCTTCACCCATGCTGCTGGCCTTTGTTTCTGTCATCGGCTCTGCCAGTCACAAATGACCAAGCTAGGTTGCGTTCCAGGAGAATCGGCACTCAACAAAGCTTCATCTTCGATTCTCGAGATGGAGCTACACAGCTAGCGCCCGGGTGAACATGTACAGAGGAGAGGCGGTTACTATCTCCCCCGAGAATCTCCTCTTCAGACTGGTTCAAGTCCTTGCCACTAATTGGATACTTCAGGTCCTGTTGAGCTCTTACACCCATCACCACCGATCCTCGATATACTGGTGACCCTATTCAAGCTCCCCTTCTACGGTCAACCAGTTATACTATGCTGTAAAAACATAGTGTTGATATGTCCACCAAAACTTTCCTAGCAAGAGATTTTTTTAACCAAACGTGGTTGACAGTCTCAAACCACGCAACTATCTTTCCCACTCGCGCCCCACTATTCCTTCTTCATCCTCCTCAAAACCCCTCTCCTCCAGTGCACTGACATCCTTCTTCGCGATTATCGCTCGAATCCGACCGTCGACTTCGGTGACTCGAGCTCAAAGAACACCACAGCCACCGCCCTCACAATGGGAGCAGAGCGTTTTACCGTCTTCAACACTGTTCGAGCAGAAGCACGACCTGTTGGCATGAGCGCACGTCTTCTTCATCTTGGCGGTGCTTGGAAGGGTTTGTTGTATGTGTTGGTTTGAGGAGAAGGGTGTAGTGACAGTCGCTTCTTGCTTTCTTGCTTTCTGCTTTTGTGCTTGGTGATAGTGGATGCGTGGGAGCTTGATGTTGGTGTTGGATGTTGGAGTGAAAGATGAGGGGAGATGTCGCGTAGTCCTTGGCTTTATATACTTTTTCAGGTCTCCGGGAAGGAATGTCGGGCATTGTTCTTTCTAACCGGGATGCATTTTTTTTTTCAACGTTTTTTATTAGTTTGTCACCTAATCCGTTGGTAGATGAGCGAAGTGCCGAAGGGTACGTCGGTTGGATTGGTTTTGCCGTTTGGTATGTGTCGAGGAGCGTGGGTCATTGTTGTTGATGTCCTGTTGCTAACTTCGTCAGTCTCATGTGTCGTCGAAACGCGATTCTCTTTTTCGGTGCCGAATTGCGATTTGGCGGTGCTTGTCCTCTTCTCATCTCCTACTTTTCGTGGGGGTTGGTTTTCACAGTTGCACCAAGGGCTCAGCATATTTGCCCGGTTAAGTAGCATTAGGACAACGGCAAACGTGTGGGAATCTGTCAAACGAACAATGATGGAATTCTCTTCAGCTACCTGCGCGGATGTGTCTTCCACGTGCCCGAGTCTGCCACGTCTTCGTTGGCATCGACAATGATAAATCAACGGAAAACCCAAGACCCAGAGTTGCTCCATCCCAATATATCCTCTTGCGTCAGGAAATCCTCCAACAAATTATCTCTCACAAGCCAGACATATAACACCACTATCCCGGTGCCCAGCGCCTAAATCCCATCCTAAACCCTAATGTCCCTCCCATCATCCAGGACAATCCGTCCAGTTCAATTTCTAAATCCACGTTTATCGTCTCAGCACACCTGGTCTTCCGAGATTCCGGTAGAGCCCGCTCTCAGGACCGGTTGAACCCAAGTATGGCCATCTAAGTGGAGGCCTAGCTCAGGACCTTTACTTCCCAACACAGTTTTTGTCGCAGAAGGCACAATACTTCTTATCCAGCGGGGCCGGTTCCTTGCAGAAGCAATTAGCGCAGGCGCATGTATGATCCGCAGCATTGCTGCCCAGGGACGTGTTCATGCTGCTGGTGTTGTCGCTATTGGTGGACGCCATTTTTTCAGTATCTTTGGGTGGGCGTATTGAAAGGGTTGGGGTGATCTTGTGTCTTTGTTTAAGCTGGACACCTGTGGTTCAGTGGTGGGTATTGGTCTGGAGATGATGTGTACTTTTGTCTCTTGCGAATCTGTGTCTTCTTGTGTCTCTTGATGGAGGCGGATGTCGTTGTTGCAAGACCGAAGTCAAAAAAATGAAGAAGATCAAGTATTGAGACCATATTTATACATTCTGATTCAGCGTTTGAAGATGGATACAACGTCTACCGGTCTCGATCTTCATGACATGTTGGTCAACTCGTTGGGGGTTGCCATGTAAATTTGAATAGAAAAAGATGAGCGTGCTTGTTGGATTGCGGTATGGTTGAGGACATGCAGTTGGTTGTCTTGTTGCTAAATTACGATCTGATGACCGTGATTTCGGTTGATCTCTCATAGCTGGCCTTTGTTTGGGAGTGTTGATTTCCTCTACGTTTCTACCTGAAATGGTCTGTTAATAGTCCGGGGGGCGCCTAAAATTCATCGTCATTTGGCTACCATCATTTTGTTTACTGGTAGGGATCGCCTTTGGTAGCCCGTCCATGACCAACAAACCCTTGATAGGGTCCGGTCTAGAGATCCAACCGGCGTATTCTAAGTTTACCATCGAATTCAGCTCGCCGGTTTACAAGTGTAAAAAAAAGAATCAAGAGCTACGTCTAGATATTCTTTCCTGCGTGTATGAGGACTGAGCAATCCATGGCAGCAAATCCTACCAGTTGCAGACCGGCAAGCAACCCGATTTTTCTGCCTAGCACCACAACATCACAGATGACAGAGTCATTTGATCGTGATATCCAAATGGTCATGTGAATCATCTTCACTTCTTGGAAAAATTAGTACCATTGAGCCCTGATGTCACTGTTTGTGCGCCACCTCATCCTCTCGATACGCTTTTTGGATACATGTAGGAACCACATGCAATGGGGGTTGATGGGAATCGACGGATGTTTACGAAAAGCAATGGGAGTCAAAGCAATGCGAAAAAATTACAGGCATTGCAAGTGACTAGCCACTGGAGGTAGGAAATCAAAGAGACGGAAAGAAAGAGACGAGAAAGAAAAGACAAGCCCGAAGCGCATCACCCTTTTTCCTATACCCACACAGCGTTTCCAAACACTCGGCTATAACTTCTCACAGACTGCCGATATCTTCACACCTGGTTAAATTGGTTTACTTTTATACCTCTAAACTTCCCTGCTGGCGTTACTTCATTAAACAAAACTGGTTGCTGGGGGTATCTTCGCAGCTGATTGCATTTGCAGCATTCTCCATTTGCAACGTACAAAGAACTCGGCCGATCTTACCCATAATTGCTGAGAAACTCCAAGGGTGGGAGCTTGGGATATGGTCCATTATCCATCTTCAAGCTGGCTCTTGGCAAAATCACCATCCAATGTTGAACTAATATTGAGTGTCCTTCAAAATTAAGAGATTTTGGGTGCCGGTACCCGAAAAGGGGTTGTGCGCTTACGTCCTGTTCGTTGATTGATATTCAAGTCAACTCAGAAACCATTCCCAATGAACTCTGGTAAGGGTAAAAGAAAGACGTTCCCCGGACACAGACGCGTCCTCTTGGAAACAACACCTGTTTCAATGGATTCCGGGAACCTTGGAATTTCCTCCCAGGAGACAGCCTCTTTTTGTGGATAGGTGTAGCTCTACTTGAGCCTCAACACGATGCATCCTCTCTAGGCGTGGTAAGACGCCGAATCCAAAGTTCCGTAACATGCTTCCGTCGGCAGCTACTGCTCGGGGAGTTTCTCTGGCCTCCTACATAAGTAACTTCTCTTCCCCCACCCTATGTTTGACCTTTCCCGTTTTCTTCATCATCACCTCGTAAACCCCAGCACTGTCTGAGCCCCTCCCGCTATGGTGCCCTGACGACGCCCCGAACATAGAACTTTTGATCCGCGGCCATTCAACACTTTGCTGCTTTTCTTTTCGCCTCAGTCTGACGGTGTTTGGCACGCCTCTCAGCTTTCTGTTCGGGGGTTTCAGCAGCTCTTTTCCTCGAGTACGTGGCCGGTGGGCCCTCCTTCACGGACAACCACAATGGGGAGAAGGCTGGACTCGGCGAGACGGACATAAATCAGCATCGCGTCATTTGCTGAATGACACACTGGATATGTCACAAGATCAAAGCGATTAAGGACTCCAACGAGGTCCAGACGGTGGAAGACATTGCTTGGCTTCTGGTGGACCGATGGGGCTTACCCATCGTACCATGGTGTCTCTGCCTTGCCGGGTCACCACCCATTCCTCGGCCTCCGCCACCAGACCACCACTGTCGCTCCACGCGGTGCCCAGAAGCAACCTCTGGCCGGCTTGGGCTGATGCGCCAACAGTGCGCCAGACAACGAAACAAGGGCACCTGAAAGGATTTGGGTGTTTCATCCACTCGAGTTTGCCGTCCTCGTGTATGTTGTCGAAAGTCTCATTTAGGATTTTCATGTCTTTTAAGCCGAGTTGGTAAGGCCTAGAGGCGATCTTCTCCTTTTTCCAGCCTTCGGCAATGTCGACTCGAAGAATTTCGTCTTCGTCGGTCTTGACCCCGCCTGTGCCATTGTAGATGTCGTATTTGTCTAGGAGTATTCTGACTTCTTGCGCGAACTCTGGCTCCAAGTTACAAATCTTCACTCGTAGACGGACTGGATCTCTGGCACCTCGCCTGGCTTGCCGATACGGCACTATGTGTACCGCACCCATTACGTTACTGCCGTTGCCGTTGCTGTTGCTGCTGATGTGGCATTTGGCAGCCGGCCCGACAGCACGAAGAACATAGACCGGATTCCTGGCAGCCTTTTGAGCCGGGATAGCACCGCCAAGAGGGGTTGCGAAAGCCGAAAGCGGAACGAAGTTTCTGGCGCTCGGGGATGGGGGTGATGGTGGTGTTGAGGCTGACTCTTCAGCCGGCTTACAACCAAGCCGTACGCCTTAATCAAAAAAAGTTGTCCTGGGCCAGCTTAGGTAGTTTGTTTGAGTCGCCAGGGTCGCCAGCCTCTTGGGTGGGGTGTGCATTTCTCAAGTCATCATCCTCGGACTGATTACGGAAATATTGAGTTTTCTTCCTCTTGTCTAGAGACTGCACCCTGTGAAGAATCAATAATTGAAAGATGGGATGTAATGGGGTTGATGATTTACAGTGATTGCGTTGTTGGAACCCGCGGTACCCGTCTGAGTGCCCAGTCTATCCGTGGGTTTGGGGAGTAGAATCGAGAAGGAAGATTATGTATGAGGAGGTGAAGAAATCTGGAAGAAGTATCGATGATTTTCGACAGATAGATGGGAATTCATATAGCCGAGAAGGAATATCAAACAGACCCCCTTCTCCAGCCAAAAAGCAATAAGAAAAATGCAAACACCCCTTTTCCTACATCTCCCAGCCATCCCGCTATTCGCTAAAAGTTGCAAAAAAATTCGGTCGCCCTGTTGAGCTTGCGGAACGAACCTCAATCCTCCAGTCAGCGACCTACGAAAACTGTACCACGGAATACCGACGCACCCGGCAATGCTTTCATCAACGGGACACGGAACTACTCTCGCCATACCTCAAGACCCGACCATAGGGCCCGCACCCGTTGTGGTAGAGGGGCTAGGTAACGGACCTTATATGGTGCCTACAGGCTGCAGCACAGGCTTAGCCTTAGGGCGGGCGGGAAGGGTCGGGTCTTGTCGTCTGATGTTTGTGGAGGGACGTTTCGGCCGGGCAGCAGCGGAGGAAGGAACGGTGTTAAGCATCCGGTACCGTATGCAGCCAGGTGATTGACAAGAACAAGTGGAACCGAACACGCTTGTGTGGTTTGAGTGGGTGCAGGAGTGTTCGGTCTTTTCTGTCAACCACCTGGCAGCCTGCATTCTGGGCTTGATGTTGTGATTAGTGCCTTGGGGGCTTTAACCACCCTCCGTATTGCTTGCTGACCAAAGGTCTTCCGTACCCTCGTGATAATGACGTGTACCCAAACATCGTGGCTTTCCCATTGCCTCCGAACGATTTAGCCACCGATAAGCACGACAAGAATTTACCACCTCCCCCCATTGCTCCTCCCCTGGCCTCGCCCAACTCCAGCCGCCATCCTCCTCACCCTAGGCACTCCCAGTCCTCTCAATCTCAGCACACTCTCATCTCCAGGGGCATTTATACAAACCGCCCCCCTCTCCTTGACACACTTCCCCTTCTTCTTCACCTGACCCCCACCACCCTGTCCATCATGCACCACCTCATTATCACAACAACTGCCCACAAGACATCTGAACCCTTCCCCAGTCTGCTGCCACCCTGGCTCAGGGACTGGCGCCAGACACTCGGCATTGGTGTCGCAGCCGACCTCGTTTTGGCACCAGTCATCCAGGGAGCAAAAGGCTTGGCCGTCGGGGTCGAGGCCGCAGAGGCAATCACCTAGGGGAGCGGAAGGGCAGGGGGTGAAAGTGTAGGTACCGCAGACGCCGGGGGTGCAGGAGTTGGAGGGGGTTGGGGTTGGGGTGGTGGCTGTGGTTATTGTCAGGGTTGAGGTGCTTGTGGTTGTGGAAGGGGGGAGGGTGGTTTTGATGGTTGTTGTGTGGCAGGGGAAGGATGTGTGATGGGGATAGGTTGTGTTGGAGGATGTTGAGGTGGTGGTGTTGGTGGTTAGATATGGGATTCGGGTTGATGTGTGGGAATGGTTCGGAAGATCCAAGTGGGTATGTGCCCGTCGTAGTTGATTTCCGGTGGAGAAGTCGATGCTGGTTAAATCGACGGTGATGGGCAGCGTGTCCGGGATATTAATGGTTATTGTAGACGTCGTGAAAGCGGTTTGGGTGCTGGATGCGTCAGAACAAGTTAGCCATATTAACTAAGAAAATGCCAAAGAGAAAGGGACGGCAGAAAAGAGTTAATTGCCTTGGCTTTGGAGTAACGGTAGTGAAGACCGTGGTTGTACAGTTTAGTTGACCATGTGCGTGTTCCATTGTCGACGTTGTGGTGGCATGTTCGGCAAGAGATGTAGCCGCGAGGGCCAAAAGGATGGCTAGGGTTTGCTTCATGATGTCTGACCCCTGAGGTAGACGGCAAGGCTGGCTTAAATAACGCTTCAACAGACAACATTGTAAAGCACACGGGTGGAATCGGTCTTATAGGGGAGGGAAAAAGGCAGAAATCGTCAAACTCGAGAGTTCTTTGCATCAAACACTAGTGTATACCCTCTGCAGAACACAACAGGAGCGCGGCGAGCTGTCGGGGTTTCTGTCGGCGAGTTTCTCGGTGGCCGTGACGAGAGTCAATATGTTGCTGAAGTTCCGAGTTGGAAGAAGCAAGGGTTGTCAGCCACTCCTTAAGCCAATGCTGGATTGTGTAACTGATCGGAACGAACTCATGCAGGGACTTGATGAGCTGAATGCATGTTGGTGGTAATCGTAAATGGGTATCATAATTTAGACCAGCCTTCGGGGGCCAGACATCGAATCGTCTTGAACGGGTCCATAAGCAATAACAGTATGGCAGATATTCTAGTCCTCCTCGAAGAAGCCTCCGTCTTCGCTCTCGCTTTCTTCCTTCTCCTCCTCCGTCTTGCCGTATTTTCCCTTGGCTGGGCGCTCCTCGTTCTGGGACGAATCCGTCTTGGCTGTCTTCTTGGACGCAGGTTTCGAGAGTGAGAGATGGCGTTCGGGTCGCCTGTCGCGGATCTTCTCCAGAGCCTTCTTACCCTCCTTGCGGGCCTTTTCGATGGTGGTCCACATTGGGGGTCTTGATGAGTGGAGGTGGTGTGCGGCTGAGCTCTTCTCGTCCTTCTCTGTGGCTTCGTCCTTGGACTTGGGGTATAAGCTGATGTAGGTCTCCATGTGAGGGTGGTAGAGAGCATAATCGAGGTCGACCTCGGCAATGTGGAGGTCGGCTTTTAACCTGGCGACTTCGGCTTCGTCTTTGGTTTCGTCGAGTTGCTTCTTCAGCTGCTTTGCGAGGCGCTCCGCCTTCTTGCGCTCTGCTCGTAACAATCCGGGTTAGAAATACGAATAGGCCTTCCTGTGGCAGGGGACAACATACCGAAGAACCTAACCATATGGTACTTGCTGATCATCTTGCTCCTCAGCCTCTTGTCACTCTCGTCGTACATCCTCTGCTTGTGGGCTTGCAGTTCGCGCTCGAGGTCGTTCCTGACATTGGCAGGCAGCTTTTCGTTCTTGTGTTGGAGAAGACGCTCAATTGCTCTGACACGCTTCTTGATCTGACTGAGATTGCCATCGTTGATCTTCTGGGTGGTTTTCTGGCGCTTTGCGATGTTCTGGGGGTTGAATCTGTTGTGGGGGTTTCTGGGTTTGTGCTGGTGGTGCTGGTTCTGGTTTTGGTTCTGCTTCTGCCCCTCGTATCCATTGACGTCCGCACCCTCGGCCTCTTCAAAGGATCGCTTGCCCATTGTCGCGGTGCGCTCAAACAGGAGATTGTATGATTTCGGAGAGTATAATAACCTCTTGGGTGATCGTGTTGGTGGTGGTGGTGGCTGCGATCTGGTACTGGTAATCCAAATTCAGTTGGTTGCACTGGCTGGTTGTTGCCATGTTCGTCGGCGTGTTTCTTCAATTCGAAAAAAATAAATAACTGGAGGCTAGCAAAGAGCTGAACCCCTGCAATCGGCCTGCAGGCGTCAGTCACTGGCCTCGCATTGCAAGGACAACCTTGACGTCCCGGGTTAGGGTTATGTGAGTAGAGCCACGGCAACAGCCATCGTCTACTTTCTTTCGAACCCTTCCGTTGGCCTTCCTCTAACAAACTGAAGTCTCCCTTCCAAGTCCACATTCAACAACCACCAAAAATGAAGCTATAGTCAAGACGGCTGTTTCATCGCCATCGTTACCTCCACCAAAATGCCATGAGCATTATTTGGATTGTTTATATCTTTTCTCTTTGAGTTCGTGAACCACGTTGCGACCAGCCAGGGTCATCTGGCTGGGAAGGAGCGCTAGGAGCATTTGGGGGAACGAATCCGACTGTTCAACTTCCATCACTTCTTCAACCGAAACTCAGCTTGTTGCTGTAAACCCCCTTCACCCGAGGTCGCGGTGGCGAATGAGACGGCATCATCCACCTTCCTACTCGATCACATAACTACACAACCCCGGGCTCCTGGAACCAGGACAACGGCATCATAGTAACTCGCCAGGATGGATCGCCCGGAGCCGGGTCTCATCAGGTGGTCCCCGAACGCGGGGCGAGACCTCTTTCTTCACATCAACCTTCAGCATCACGTCGTACAGCTCCACGAGCCAACAGGCTTCGCCAACAAAACCAAGTTCGACTCAAGGAAGCTCGGCAAATATGACGAACTACCTCCTCTTACCACCTTTGACTGGTCTCCCTCAGTGCCCGGCCTGGTCGCCGTGGGTACCTCGACCGGCGTCGTCAATATCTTGCGCGTCGACGACAACTCAAACGCAGTCTTGGATCTCAATCTTAAGATGTCCCGTACCTGTCAAGCCGTCGCCTTTAGTACCGCTGGAAAGCTTGCGGTTGCCCTGGACAGAGTGAGAAGTGACAACTGCCTATACATCTGGGACGTCAACCGGCTATCGACCATGGATACCAATGCCTATGGGTTCAGCAGTGTTGTACCCTTTACCGATCCCATAGATCGTCTCGAGCCCAGCGTTTCAGTCTCCAGCGTCAGGTTCTTCGAAGACAATCCTAATGTTCTGGTGGCCGGTATCAAGGGGCAGGGTCTCCGCATACATGATTTAAGAGGTAGCCTCACAGTTTAAGCTCGAGCCATCCTTTCGAAAAGTGTGAGCTGACGTGCTTTCCAGAACAAAGTCACGGCTCAGTCATTCATTTCCCCACCAAATGTTGCAACAACCTTGCTATTGACTACGCAGACCAGAACTACTTTGCCTCCTCGGCCTTGGACCAGCCGGGGGTCATGGTTTGGGACCGACGTGCAACCAACCGCCAGGTTGCAAGGCCCTCGTATAACGAGGCAGTTAAGGACGACGAGTTACCCTGGGGCGGAGCCTTGCGTCTGGAAAAAGCGGTGCGCGTCCTTACTCAGGGTCCGGCCCAGGACACCAACACCTCCTACATCCGTTCCATTCGTTTTTGCCGAGACAAGCCCGGTATGCTAGGCGTGCTGTCACGGGCCGGCCAGCTCCGAATCTTGGACACCAGACATGAATACGTGGAACCCAGTAACCAGTATGAGAACAGCCCGGAGCTACTCGAGGTGGCCAGATCGTATGAGATGGATCCTTTCTATCTGGACCCCGCCCGCCATAAGCACGAGAAGATCGTGTCCTTTGACTGGATTACCATGCCTTCACCCATTGCCCAGGCCAGAATGCTTGTCCTCCGGAAGAATGGCAATTTCGACGTATTGGAGAAGCCGTCCTTTACGTCCGAGTATCCATTTAAGCTCATCCCGTGGCAACCACCCCACCGAGGACTGGAAGGTAACGAACCACCTGAGGATAAACCCTACCCTTGGCTCCCCGGAGAAAATATTGACAATCTCAATCTTCTAGAAAGGATATCTTATCATCAAACCATGGACTTTGAGATCCCCCAGACCCAGGAAGTCCTAGGACCCTTTTTGACCGAAAAGTCCTTGGCAAATAAGCAGCTATTCGGACCAGACAGGGCAAACCTAACCGCAGTTGTTGAAGACGCCATGCAGTCGGACGTTTACACTGACCTCATAGGACCGGACGGCTTTAATAGAATCAGCAATTTGAACTTTCCGGAAGGATATTCTACAACCGCGCCGATTGCTGAGAAGTTGGCGGCCCTGAGAAGGACGGTTGGAGAGCGTTCACCTAACGGTTTGAACACGCGAGGCGAACCGTTAGGACAGTTGGAGCGGCATGAGAACTTGCTAATGAAACTCATGGATCGAAGCAACTTCCCTAGAGAGGCACAGGTTATCCTCGATCATACCATGATCTTCCGCGCAAAGGAGGGCTATCTTTTCAACTACAGAAGAAACCAGCAGATCGTAGCCGATGACCCATGGCTTAAGGATATGTGGGCTTGGATTACAGGTAAGCTCATTTTCAGCCCCAAGCCAACGCTGCTTGGTCTCTAACGAGCTCTTGTCTATATAAGGCGCCGACGAAGCAGCTTCAGACGGCGGGCTGATGTCTCACCCTCTCGATCTTAGCTATATGGGAGTGTACACATTGTGGACAAACGATCTTGGTAAGTTCTAATCCACTGCCAATACTTGGTTATAATTACTCTGACGCAGAATCAGGGAGTAAACCTCAAGCAAGGCTATCGGACCACTCACATGCCCCTGACCAAGCCGGTTGGGAGCGTTGCTTGAACTCCATAAACAAGAAACTAGGGCTCCCAAAATTCGACGGCGTCGATACGAATCGCCCCCACCATCGCGTGATGTGTCTCGAGATGTGCAAATGGGGTCGCAACTATGACGCTGATTTGATCGATGGACAGTCCATCTCCAGCCTGAGCAAAGACGCCTCAGTATGGCACACCATGGCGGCTGCTCAGGCCCTCTTCAGGGGCGATACCAAGGGCGCTGTGCAAGTGCTCAAGCAAGCCAGCACTGATCATCCCGAACTCCTCTTTGTCTCTCTCGCACTGCAGCTCGTAGGCAACGTCACGCAAGAGCCCGGGGGCGGGGACAGAAAGAACAAGAACAACACTGTCAAGGAAGCCCTCGACTTTGACGAACGCGTGGCCTCTAAAACCGACCCTTACCTGCGCGCAATCTCCTCCATCATTGCCACGGGCGACTGGCTGACCATTGCGAACCAACGCTCTCTCCCTCTCCGAGACCGCGTTTACGTCGCTGTCCGCTATCTCCCCGACGACGCCCTCACCGCCTGGCTCCGCGCCGAGACCGAAGCGGCCATGGAGGCCGGCAACATCGAAGGCATCGTGCTTACGGGTATCACGGACCCTCTCGTCGACATCCTCGCCCGCTACGTGTCCAAATTCGGTGACTTCCAGACCGCCACGCTCGCGCTATCCATCTGCTCACCACGCTTCATCGACGACGTGCGCGCGGCCGCCTTTCGCACCGCCTACCGCGCCTACCTCCAGCGGCACCACGCATTCTTCCTTCGCGCCAAGTTCGACGTCGAATCGACCAAGCGGAGCAAGCACCAGGGCCGCCCCACCCTCAGGCCTCCAGGCCGTCAGATCGCCCTGCGCTGCGTATACTGCGACGCCTCGACTAGTCTGCACACCCACAACAACAGCGCCTCCAACAGCTCCAACCCCAATAGCCATTTGCCTGGCAACGCGTCCCCTTCCATACCAAGCTTCATGGTCCAACACGCTGCTGCCCAACAAGCCCAAGCCCAAGCCCAGGCTGCGGCGGCCGCGGCGGCCGCAGCACAACAACAACAACAACCAACATCTGGAACCTCAGGAGGCGGAGGCGGAGGAACCACACCCAAGATCCCGATCCCTCCTCCTCTGCCCCCGCCCGACGCCCTGCAACTCCCACCAGCGGCCGCCGCTGTACAAAGCAGTAAGAACCCCTTCACGGAGAAGATGGTGCAAGCGGGCATCTCCTGTCCAAACTGCAAGCGTCACCTGCCACGGTGCGTAGTCTGTCTAGAAGTCGTCGGTATGCCGCGCAGCGATTCATCGGGGCCGGGTGGTAAGGAAGGGGTGGGGGAGAATAGCAGATCGGTTATGATGATGGGTAGGGGAGGAAGGGGACCAGGTACGACTGGAGGAGGTACAATGGGAAGTCTTCACGGCGGCCACGATCCTCATCAGATGGCAATGGACACGACCAACAAAATGGCGGCGAGGTTTCCGACTTTTTGTTTGCAGTGCGAACATGTACTGCATTTGGATCATGCGAGGGAGTGGTTTTCTAGGCATCAGGAGTGTCCGGTGCCGGAGTGCAGGTGTAAGTGTAACTTTAGGGCGAATCCGGAGTTGAGGTATCGGTAGATGGGAGGTGGACTGGGAGGGAGGGGAGGAAGGGGGAAGCAAGGGGGAAGGGTGAAAGGGAGGGAGAGAGGGAGAGGTAGAGGCAAAGGAGGGTAAATGGAGCGACAGGAAGCAGAGAGTGTAAAATAGGGACTTGGAGAGGTAGCATAAAGGGGTAGTGCGTATGTGGCATACATAGCGAGCGGGGTGATTCTGATGCTAGGTGTAGTTATCATCTGCGGCGATGTATTTGTCGAAATACTTGCAATTAATTGTACGAGGCTTTCTTTTCTTCTTCTTCTTCTTCTTCCTTGCTTACTAAATCTCGTGTTCCTCTCTCCTTCTTTCCTGATATGACCGAAAAGACGAAGTTCCATAACCCTCCTGAACCTTGGATAACAGGTGACAGATGAACATGATGCCATAGTCAACCCACCAACTGAATGGTAGCAACCACTCCACGTGTTTCCGCCTTTTCATACTACGCTTATAGAATGCTGATTCGAAGCGTGACAATACCGAGAACCCACTAGTCTTCTTCATTCTGCCGTTTCCGTTTCCGTCATCGTGTTTTCCACATACCCCTTTAGACCCTTTTGGTTTATTTACTGATAATGCCAAGCAAGGCTCCGCCTCAGTACAACTTGCTCTTGAATCTCTTGGTATTTTTGGGACGTCTTTCTTGGTTCTCTTGGCCCTCTTGGTAATTCTTGGTAATTCTTGGTAGTTCTTGGTAATTCTTGGTAACTCGTGGTACTTCTTGGTGTTCTTGGAAAATTCTTGGACTCTCTTTTTTGATTGCCATGGAGACTTGGTTGTCTTCTTGGGACGTCTCTTGGAGTCTTGGACCCCTTTTGAACCTTTTCTTGGTTGTCTTGGGATTTGCTTGGATAACCGCAAGTCTTGGTGTTCTTGGTTTTCCTGGGCAGGCGGCTCGAATCCTCGAATCAATCGCATACGCGGTACGGTACTCGGCGTCAGCGGCAGCGGGAGTTCGGATGATAAGCAGTGACACAACCCAACCATCACACAAGCAAAGCCAAGAGTTCGTCTCGACTGACTGTGCTGTCATTCTGCGTTTCCTTTCTTCCAGAAGTTCCTGGTGTCGCAATCAGAGGCTGGGCGCCAAGATGTCTTCAGCCGTGGAGGCCCCGTTTTGTAAGAAGCTTGATGTGATGTCAAATTAAAGATGGCCAGATAGTGACGGGAGTGGCTTGTGATGGAGGGTACGGTAGAGAGCAGAGGGTTGAGAAGACTTTACCGTTCCCGCAACCTCTTGCACTTCACTTGCATTGCTCATTTCTGTTTCGCACAATCGAGAGAATCTTAGACCTGGATGATAAGAAGAAAGGATGATGTTCCATCAATTAAAACCGAGAGCGAACTTGGCTCATTAAGCAGGGTGGGAGGCTCCGCTGGCGGATGGATACCCATAGATATTAGTGTACCGAATCCACTGGCGAGGAATCCAGACCACAGACCGGCTTTGTCCAAGCTTGACAAGGCGCTGGGATTGCCTCACGTTCGGGTTTGTGGTGTGTGGTCGGGGTGAGCACGTGTCTACCGTCTCGGGCATCAAGTCGCTAGAAGAGGCCCGGAGCCGTGGAGATTAGCGCTGGAAATACCTAGGTAGGGTGTTCCGGTTCTGTTCTTGAAACCTTGGCCGATCTCCGGCCCTGTTGACAGCCGAATGTTTTCTTTTGAGTTTGACCCATTTGTTGTGTTTGAATGATGGGTTGGACATCTGCTGTCACCGTCTCTATCTCGACGGACAGGCAGTTGGATTGTCAATGTCGCATATGCCCCTGCCATCCATACCCGACTCCGACGTACAGTACCTCTGTCCTGCATCGACATTACGGTTGCCGAGAAATACCAAGTCGCCAAGTCAGCCAAGTAAAGACCAAGAATACCAAGAATGTCCAAGCCCTTGGCTAACTTGGCAGCACTCCGCATGATCTCTTTGCTCTATGTTACTGTTTGTTATTGTGCCATTGAATAACACCGGCCTTTGGTCATGTTTCGTCTCCAACCCAATCCCATCTTCCTTCTGCCCCTTGTGAGAAAGAAAGCCACCCGTCGGAAGCAGTTTGCTGAGCTCAATCAATCATCGGGCAATTGGTCCAGTCCGACGGCAGTGGATTGTGGAACAAGCCTCGGCGGCTTTCAGTCCATCAGAGCGGAAACTCACAATCGGGGATCCTCATCCGCCGTCAACCGATCATGACAGGCCGCCGGACCTTTCCCTTTACAGCCAAAGAGTGCCCACCGCCCTCATGTGCGGATGACTTTTACCCCGTACTCGTCGGTTAGGTGGATTCGCTTCGCCAGCCAACCAACTCTCATAGTCCCTCTGAGAGTCGGTCTTTTTACCTGTAACGCGCAAGCTCTGTAACGATTTGGAATATCTTAACCAACTTTAAAGATTACAATGTCAAATTTTATTCTTAGTATTTTATAATCTTCCTCTTTTAAATGAATGTTTTTGCATTGAATTTACTTAAGAACTAGTTGAGGAAAAGAGTTTAAGAGGTTGAAGAAACATTCAGTCGAAACCCTAACCCTGGCCAAATTTTATCGACAATTCTCCGAAATCGTAGGTCGGATGTTGAATGCAAACGATTATCGAGAGTGCAATCTTAAATCTGTGGTCTCAAAAATTTCCAAAGTTACTTCCTATATTTATACCTTTAATATGGTTCATTTTTGTCTTATTGCCATTTTATGTGGTTGAGCAATTGTGGTTGAAGTTCCAAAACCGTTACAGAGCTTGCGCGTTACAGGTAAAAAGACCGACTCTCAGAGGGACTATGAGAGTTGGTTGGCTGGCGAAGCGAATCCACCTAACCGACGAGTACTCCTTCCTGGCCGTGATGAGAGGGGGGTGGTGAATGGGGAAGAGGACAAAATTTCCAAGACGGGGTTGACCAATCAAACGAGCAAGTGGAAACAACCGACAATGGCTCAATGGCCCCGGTTTACGTAAGCTGTTAGCGGGAAGACAGCACTATGCAGGGAACGCTGGGAGACGGGAGTCTGGGACCCGTAGCCACCAGCCCACCGCGATGGAAGCGAGTCCACAAGCACATGCACGCTCAATGACGGCACAAAACACAGAAGGGACTCGTTCTTTGCTTGATACCTACCTCTATCGGCCATGGGATGGAACGGGTAAATGTTGACAGCCCAGACGGCAATCGGGGAAGCGCCAGCCCAAGCGATGGAAGACAAGCACTCAAAGCAAGCCCAAATGGAATGGAAAGCAGGGGAAACAGGATGGCGCTGGACCGAGACGGGCGACAGCCGCAAGAGTGAAGAGTCACCTCAACGGACAAGTGCGACCACTTTACCAACAAGGGGGCAATGAGGGGAGACGAGACTGTGGAGGGTCGCCAAGCTATTTTCTGTAATGCCAAGGCTTGGCGCGGACTTGGCAGATCTTGGCGACCATGTCGTGCTGTTAGTGTCTCGAGGCGGCGTTGCTCCCTATGGTCGAGGTGGTGTGCGACCTTCCAGCGGTCCCACCCCACTGCGCCTTGTCCGCTCCAGAACCCCTCAGCACCGACGACAGCACGCCACATTGCACCACAAACAGAGGGTACCTGTGCCGGATCGTGCTTGGTCATATTGTCCAATTAGACGGGCTGAGCAGGCTTGGCGTCCGAGCCCGCGACCGCCAAGAGAAGCTGCCAAGTCTTTCCGCCAGTACCGCCAAGGAGCAAGGCCATAATAAAGACAGTGAAGGCCCGCTGTTGATCCAACGTGTTTTCCCTCTGCAAACAACTTAAAATCGATCAGGACTTTTTGTTTGCTGGGGCTTTTTTCCTCTTGCAACTTCTTACAGACGGCCAGAGCTTTTTGGCGATTCTTCCTGCGCGCCCATCACCCGATTGCAACCGGCATACCACTCACTGCAGGTCCAGGCAGGCACCGATAACCGATTTGACCTTCCACCCAAGCCGTCTTCCCATTGGAGTCGCCGGCAATTTTTTCTTGGCTTTTCTTGGTGGGGTCTCGTCCTTGAACACCGAACAAGTCCCAACGTCTGGTCAGCATCTCGACTCGGACGGCTGTCAGTGGTACCTCGGTATACCAAGACTTATCACTTATACGCCCTATTTCGGTCACACAGCAGCAACCATGTCGTCCACACCGGCCCAGGAAAACGGCGCCGTCAACGGTAACAACGCCGCCCCGGCTCCGGCCCAAACAACGCCCACCCCGGCGCCTGCTACCGCTGCCACTCCCACCACGGCCCCTGCCGCTCCCGCCAACGGAAATGCTGCCAATGCCACTCAGCAGGCTTCATCCAACTCTCCCAACTCTGCATCCAACGGCACCACTCCCGCCCCCTCGACTACCCCCACCACCGCCAGCAACTCTTCAGCCCCTGCTGCCGCTCAAGATGAGAGCCTTGTCTGCCGATGGGCTGAGTGTAATGAGCGTTTCGCTAGCGCTGAGGTGCTTTACGTATGTCAATGCCAGAAAATTCACATGCCGAGATATTCTAACATGATAAACTAGGAACATATTTGCGAGAAGCATGTTGGTCGCAAGAGCACCAACAACCTGAACCTCACATGCCAGTGGAACTCGTGCCGCACCACCACGGTGAAGCGCGATCACATCACTTCGCATGTCCGTGTTCACGTTCCCCTGAAGCCGCACAAGTGCGATTTCTGCGGCAAGTGCTTCAAGCGCCCTCAGGATCTCAAGAAGCATGTCAAGACCCATGCCGACGACTCGGTTCTGGTGGGTAGGTCTCCCCAGGACCAGAACGGTGGCATGAATGGTGCTTATAGAGCTCAGGCTCCTGTTCACAAGGGTATGTCTATAACCACCTCCCTCCGATTCGGTCTCCCGGAATAAGAAATCTGTGAGACCAGTTGTCTTCTATTCGGCCTCACGCTGGGCCACCCTCGTATGCTCTCTGAGGCTAATTCGCCTCTAGCTCCCCCCGGTTTCTATGATCACAATGGCCATATGCGCGGTACTAACCAAGCCCCTTTTGGCCAGCCCCACCAGAATGGTCAGGCTAGTTACTACCACGCACAGTACCCAGCATCCCAGCCCTACCACGCCCCTATGTACTACCCAGCCCAGCCCATGGGCGGCCAGCGTAACGACTTCACCGGCCACCAGGCTGCTCCCTTCGATGCTCGGAAGCGTCAGTTTGATGACCTGAATGACTTCTTTGGCAGTGTCAAGCGCCGTCAAATCAATCCGACCTCCTACGAGTCGGTTGGCCGCGCTCTGATGCCTCTCCATGCTCCCTTGGGCCTTCACTCGGGAGGTCTGGCGACTGAGTACATGGCTCAGCCCCCTCACACTCTCGGCATGGCCAGCGCCCACCATCCCCTTACCCAGCACTACTACCTCCCGCCCATGCCCAACCTTCGCACCAAGGAGGACCTCCAGCAAATGGACCACTTCCTTGAGCAAATGCAAGCGACTGTCTACGAAAACACCGCTGTTGAGATGCGCCATCACTCGCCCACATATGCCACTCGCCCGAACATCGACCCGTATCCTGGCGCGTCCCTCGCCTCACCGCTTAGCGCTGCCTCTCCCCACTCGGCTGGCACCCCTGCTGTTACGCCTACTCCTAGTAACGTGTCGTACACCTCGGGTCACTCGCCAAGCACCTCTTCCACCAGCCTGTCTCCCACCTCGCGCCACAGCTCCACCCCCTCGGTCTCCTACCCGACTCTCCCCAGCCGGCCAGGTCTCCCCTACCCCTCGACCTCGGGTCTGGGCTCCAACTTCACCCACAACGAGCGCCGTCTCTCGGGCGGCGTCCTGCAAAGCGCGCGTCGCGCCGCTGATGCGGAAGACCGGGCGCCTACCCCCAAGGCCAGCGAACAGGCCACCACTGTCAGCTCGCCATCCGAGGAGTCGGAGGGGGACGTCAACGGGCCCGAGACGTACGACGACTGGCTGCAGCACATGCGCGTCATTGAGTATCTCCGCCAGGGTATTCGCGCCCGTCTGGAGAGGCAGGAGTTTGATGAGGACGATACTAGCAGGATCGACCCCATGGTGCTCGAGTCGTCGGATCGCAACCAGCAGCAGCGGAACCAGCAGCAACAGCAGATGAAGAGCCCAAATATGCCGACTGCGGCGGGTCCTTCGGCACCGGAGAAGCCTCTTTATCCTGTTCTTCCTCGCATTAACTAGTCATGGAATTCCACGGTAGGAAGGAACGGGCGGGCGTTTAAAGGCTGATAGGCGTGTTGGTTGGTTGGAACTGAACTATGTTTTTTTTTCTTGTATGTGTGGGGGGAAATAATTGAATTGTGTGCCAGGCTATCTTTATCTCTCATATGTAGGGTTGTGTGTTGCGCTGTCGCTATTGATCGAAGGAAGGAAGAGAAGGAAGGAAGGTTTTGTCTTCTCAGGCTTGTCTGACTCGTCTATGTGGATGTTTTTGGGGCAAAAATACCCAGCCGCGGGTACGCACGGCGAAGATATCAAAAGCGGAAAAACCGAAATTTGCTTCATTTATTTTGTAAATATAGTTTACTCTTGCTACTTGCTGCCTACTGTGTGCGCAACCTCTTTTAAAGATACCTCTTCTCCTCTTTTCATTCTCGCTCATCTTGTGTCGATTTAATGAACTTTGAACGGGAGGTCGGTGAGTCTTTCACTTATTGAGTGATGCCTCGGATACTCCATAAGGATATCGAAATAGTCAAAGATTTCCTTGATTCTCACAAGCATATGGAGACGCTGAAGAAGCCTCGTGCATTAATTCCGGGCTGTATAAAACCGGCGTTATTTCAGCCTTTGGTAATAGAAGGAGGTATGTATAACCATGTCGATCCATATGTTAGTTTCGATGCGTGAAGAGCTGTCGGTTGTAAGAGTTTCAGCCAACAACAAACACCGTCATGGACAAAGGAAAATGTGCCAGTGAGTGTCTCTGAGCCCCAGGGTAACGGACATTCGGTCTTGATGCTGTTTAATCCCGCTTTTTTTGCATTATTTTATGGTTTTCCGTTTCGTATCGGGCGTATAGTTCCCTGGGTCCTTGTTTTCGGGATCTTGCAGGTACAAGCCATGATCCCGTCTGTCACCTCCTCAAACTAATGGGAATTGCTCAGATGCAATTTGAGTGCCTCACGGTTTGTATTTTTGAAGAGATTCGAGCATGTCTTGTTGGATGTGCTTGCCCTGCCAGATTCTACAATGTCATCGTAGGAGTCTTGTTAAGAAATGACGGTATGAGAAATGACATAAAGTGCGTGGTGAGTGACTGCCTTTCCCTTTCCAGGTTTCCTTAAGAGTATCCAAGCACATTGGACGTTATAATATTTTATTCCGCTTGTTACCTTTGCTATGGCTCTTCATACCACTATTGAGCTGCATTTTCTCAATGCTATCATCAATGTAATAAAGAGATATGGTTTGCAAATCAACAGTTGCGGATTGTCGGCCGCGTCCATTTTGTCGATGTCTGGGGGTGGTCAGGGATAAGGTTAGCTACCAAGGTGAGGTGCGCACACCGATGATGATCCACCTTAGTATCCAAGGTGAGGGATTAGGTGCCAATGCTCAATGCCCTTTCTGTGATGCTCACTCTGATCTCGATCCCCAGATGCCGGCCGCCAGTTTTCTAGGAGCCGGGAGGGGAGGACCAAATACCTATACTTGGCCACTGGAACTGCCTGATGTTCACTAGTGTTTCAACTGTGTTCAAGATTCAATTCGAATTTCCCGGTATGAACAACAACCCAAATCTGTTATAGTAACCAGCATATGCCGTGTGCTTGCTAAAGGGTCAAATATCAAAAAAAAAAAAAAAAAAAAAAAAAAAAAAAATTTATAAAAAAAAAAAAAAAAAAACCAAAAAAAAAAACAAAAAAAAACAAAAAAAAACAAAAAAAAACAGCCAAAAAAATTGATGTTAACGACCCCAAGAAAAATATTGAAT